>JAUJYU010000154.1:0-17205 GCA_033995675.1 Nothrus silvestris
AGAGAGAGAGAGAGCGAGAGAGAGAGAGAGAGATAGAGAGAGAGAGAGAGAGAGAGAGAGAGAGACGAGAAAATGTTCAATCAGTGAACAAACCGGAGCTGATAATTCTGCCCATAAAATAACGAAAGTAATGCATTCCTTAGTAACGATTCAAACCAAACAATGAATAAATCCATCAGCATATGAGTGGAGTAAATTTTCTCATTCTTATTATTATTTTTCTGATAAAAATTACACGTGAAAGCCTATGATTGCCATAACTAAAGCTTCAAAATTAGCTATGAATTTATGGATGTGATTTCCGCCCTATATTATATTCAATACATCACTACTGTTGGATAACACGAAGAAATTTTTTATTTATGAGTTATATGAGTTGTACTGTTAGAGAAATGACTGAATGACTGACGTTATTTAGAATTCAATTTACTAACTTTTTTCTATTACACGAACGCTCCGCGAAAATTTCAAGTTTAGTAAAGTATTATTCAACTCAACTCCTATTCATAGCTTAGTTGCTAAATAATAAAAAATTGCAGTTCGCGTTATATCTTTATTCAATTCAATTTAATAAATTTCATTATTTTTTTATTGAGTCAAACCATGGTTTATAAGAGTAAAACTTATTATAAAAAGTATTATTTAGAAAACTTAGTTAAAGAAATATTTTATAAATTACAAAAATACGACTAGCGATATATTTACAAGTTTTATATAATTAATGTTTATTATGAATGAAAATTAAATAAATTTAATGTTGAGATGTTTGAGCGTTGAAATAATTTTGGTATAATTTATAATTAATCGAAACCACAAACAAAGCCCCAAATAAGCGACTAATCCATTCATTGCTGATCCAATAGTTCACTGAGAGCTATGATATAGCTCTGCGCCATTTGAAGTGTTTCGAATTTGGATAATTTCCTGTCGTCTCCAATCGATGGTACGACTTCTCGAAGACGATCAAAAGCACAGTTGAGACTATGCATTCTCCTCCGTTCTCTAGCATTGGCTGCAATTCGCCTTTTTTTAACAATGACTTTAGTCGGCGCTGTTTTTAGTTGTTTTTTTCGATTTTTTTTACATTTATTTTGAGAAATGTTCTCATATTTATTCTTAGGTCTTGTTTTGGATGAGTTTTCCTTGACTTTGCTTTCTTTTTGCCAAACAATTTCATCCAATTCGTAATCATTGCTGTCTAGAGAGTCAACAAATGATTGTTCAGATGCAGGCATTTTATCGATACCTAAAGATGATTCCGTTGACAACTCGTTTAGTTTATAACTAACTTCTGTCATAAAATTAGATGTGTTTGAGATGACATCGGGATCTGGTGTTGACACTGGAGTACAATATGAAGAGCAGTCCAAATAAGTATTAGAAATGATGGCATTGCTCTTAAATGTTGAATCAAATGTTGTAATACTTTGAGTGGTTGGCGAAACTGGCGAAAGAACGCCAAACGATGAGCCTGAGAGAGTCAACATGAGTTGTTGGTCTTTTCATTGAATAACTATACTATACTATAAGTATTTGAAAGGATGGCACAACACAGTTAAACACGCAATTCTTGTTTCAGTTGTGTGAAGTGGACCAAAGAGACTCACCTTTTATATGGGACCAGAGCTCCACCATTTGTAGACAAAGCGCAAAAGCCCTTCTCATCATTATCTTGTCAGGTAATAAGGCTGAGATCCAATCCACGCGCTTTTGCCCGAAGGCAACGTCGAGTTTCAAATTCGAAGTTGATGTTAGATTTGTTTGCATGGGATCTCATATTCTATTGTGATCCTTATATTCTTATTAGCCATTCAAGGCATAGATCCAATTGTATGTCTATTTTTGTGAGACTGTGAGTAACACTTATAGACTTCATTCACTTCAGTAATACCTTTAGTCAATAGTGAATACCATTTCAAATGTGTTCATAAACTCATTATTATTACGCGCTATAAATCATTTCACAGAACTTTTCAATAAACTTTGGAGTTTAATTAAACAGTGAAGACTTGTAGCTTCTGATCAAGTCTTCACTTCTCAGATATTTTAATTTATAGCTCACATAAATCATCACTCGAACCCTTTCTATAGAGTTATATTATAATATTTTAGGCCTCGAGACTTATAGTACATATTTTATGTCAAATGAATTAATATTCTTTACTTTAGTTTTAAAAAGTAAAATGAATTATTTGCTTGAAAACCATATTATATCTCTGCCCAGTCTCTGACCACTCTCTGACCACTCAAATCAATTAATATTTTCAAAATTACTAAAAGAAAGCAATTGAAAACAAAAAGAACTAAACAAATCACTCTTGTTTTGTTACAGTTTGTATAGGCTTTGGAAGCATTCAAAATACAGTAAATAAAGTTATGAATTATAAAAAAGTGAAAGTAACGAAGTCGTCAATATGCAGAAATGCACTACTAGTTGACTACAATTAGCTAAAAGGAGGAATATTCATGACATACAAATGGCTTAATAAATATTCATTAGATTTTGAAAATATATATGGAAGCTATTTTAAGTAGAGTTACTTTCATTATGGATCCTCTCACTCCCTAATGAGTTTGCTTATAGTCGAATAGATATATTGAATCGCAGAGTTATTGTAATATATGAAATAGTAGTCATATTGATGAATGGTATTCGGGAAACACAAAGGTTAAAACATAAAAGGATCTCAGCTTTAGTTTTTCAATTCACTGTTGGGCAGCTCTGGACTCTCTCAACTTGGAATCTCTTCCGCTTGAAATGCAAAGGAAGAAAACAATTTGCTATGTTTTTGAAGTTTCTATTGTTAAACAAAAATAAGCCCATCGAAAGTTATTATAGCCGTTACACCAATAATGCAAAAATGAAATAGAGATTTGTCAGAATTGGCTCAAAAATTGAATTGACATTGGCTGAGATAATTAAATGGACAATAGAGATGCCGAAGCTATTAATGCCACGAAGAACAAGGTCACTACAACTCACTTTTATTTTCTTTTTAGCTTTCGGACATCATTTCTAGTTTAGAAACGTTATAAACATAAAGATTTTGACTCTAGTAAAAGATACTTTAAATATCTTCAATGAAGATAAGGATCTTCATTCAACACTTAGCATCTTTTTGTCTGATTAACCAATTCCAAGAATTAGCTTTGAATATATTTATTCAATTCTTCTTTATAATCAATTTAATATGTAATATAAAAATAAGTCTTAATAAGTCTTAATAAGTCTTTACAGTCGGTATTAAGTAATTATTGAAGTTTTAATCTACAAAATATGAATTGATTAAAAGAGTTACTGTATTAAAACATATAACTCATTGACTAGATGTGAGTTATAAAATAAAATTAGTATAATTTTAATAATAATAGAATTTATTGAAAAAGAATCTCCTTCTCTAAATGCAAGTAAAATTATTGTAACTTTGTTTCGGACTTAAAAATTGTATTGAGTAAAAGAAAATAGTTAGAAGACAGGAAGTTGAATACTGTGCACGACAGCTAACGCTGAAATTTACTCGAGAGGATGTTGGGGTGTATTGATTTCAACGGAAATACCCATAAGCACAAACTACTCGAAACAATTATTATCTCTTCCTCATAATATAATTGGTGAGCACTGAACCTATTCGTTTAAAATTTACATTTAAAATACAATTCAATTCAGAATACATGAAAGTCTTGAGATCAAAATTCACCCTTTCCTCTGTTTTTAAAATTTAAACTACAGGGTGTTTATAATTTTATGTTACAATTTCATATTAATATATAGTAGAAGTTTTGTGAACTTACAACTGTCATTGCAGTTGAACATTTAAAAGATAAAACAATATTCAATTTGAATCACCTTATCAAACAGATATATAAATAACAAGGCCTAATCCAATGTACAGTATATTGCGTAATAAAAAGTGAAAATCAGAGTAAAATAATTACTGCGGCTTAAGTGTGGAGTAGAGGCAATATAGGCGAAATTAGTGTGGCAGTACATTTTATTAGAGCCTACTTTAAATCAAAATCTATAAAAAAAATTATAAATCAAAATTGACAAAAATTTGTTATTAGTTATATTTTAAAATTATTACACATTTTATGAAATGATTTATAGATATTGAACAATTTTTTTAATTGATTAATCATTTAATACAAAAGTTTCTGACAGAAAAGCGTGTTACATTTTTATGAATTAATTATAAAGAATATTTTATATCAGAATTTATCATTTAGTAATCAATTTAGAAATAAATCCTTCAAATAGATAAAATGAATTAGGCTTTCATTATATTGCCAAAGCTATTAAAATAATAAATTAAAAATTAAATAAAATAGAAGATTGTCGAATAATTTTTACTTTTCTAAGAATAGATAAACTAATCAGTACTTTAACTACAAAAACTGAATAAAATCTGTAGACTTTAGCTTTAAAATATTGTAAAGATTAATGACATAAAATTTGAAATTTATTTAAATAATTCTAATATAATTAAAATGATTAGTTTGAAGAATTTTGGAATAGCAAACGATTTAATTAACTAAATTAGATAATAATACTATTAGCTATTTTAGTAATGTTCATATCGTTAACTTATTAAAATTTGAGGAAAAAAAAGTTACTTTGCACCCAAGCATATCTTAATGATACATTAAAATACTTACTTTCGCGAAATGGTCACTGAAGCCCTCAATAAAACGAGGCACCGAAACGGAAAGTTTCTTAACATTCGTGCAACAATATAATTCTCAACTTAAAGCTCGTGTCTGGCATCAGGACTTATCAAATTTTCCTCCAAGCAAAACTCTTTTAATGACAACGAAAATCAAATAAAACCCACTCAATTAGGTGAAAATTTTGTGAAAAATAAAAAACTAATCCCTTCGAGGCTATCAAACTTTTTATTACCCAATAATAAACTAAAGGAAAACAATCATTTTCTTAACAACTAATCCATACAATTTTTTCCTTTCAAATATCTTACATTACAATTATTCAATTAAGCTGTAGTTTAAAATCAATTTTCACACCTCTTTTATAATTTAAAAATCAAATTGAGAAAGAATTGAAACCTAATAATGCGGGTCTGTTTTGTGATTATTATAATATTATTCAGTATTCATAACTTGTACCCCACTTATTGACCACTAATACTGTACGAGTGAATTCATTACAACACTTTTGGACAAGTAAGAAGTTTAAAACTATATGCAGTCCTGTAATAGAACATATTGTATTGGATTTAATACTTGTAAAACACATTTTGTTCTGTCGAAAATATTTTGCATTTCGTCTAATAGAAGATTTTGTGCTTAAATTTTGTAAGAATTAATGTTATCATAAATTACATAACAGAAGTTGAAAAACGAGGATTGGGTGGTCTTCGATGACATATTGAAGTGATAAACTCTGTAATCTACTTTATAAAGCTAATGACCATCATTAAGGCTAAAATAGACAAATAGTTTTTTCAATTTAGTTCACGATTCCTTCTTGTTTGTGTTATTTCTCAAGAATTAATCGAATAAATATTATTCCATACATTTAAATGTAATGTTCACAAAACTTAATTTCCTATTATTTTTCTAAACATAATTCATAAACTCATTTTATAAGCGCAAGTCTTCAATTACAACATTACATACGTATAACAACGACTTATAACAACCTATACTTTTATTATAAATTATATGAAATCAAATCCGCAATAAGTGATTAGAATCTATAGCATTACAGAAGTAACAAAACAAATATGATATAAAAAGTTGAACAAAAATTGAATGGCACGGAATGAGACCTCCCATCAAAGGAGAGCTGTTGCACGAGAGGTTTCGATTTACTTAAAAGTGAAGTGTCTTAATGCCAAATTTGGTGACCACAAGAAAGGGAGATCAACTATATTAAGTTCAGTAGTTGTGAACAACATAGTAAACAAATAAGTGAACCCAACAAAAAACTTAATGAGATTAGTAATAGCACTTCAGACTGTTTTTTCAATATTTTTGTTAGAAAATGCATCGTTAGAAATAAATTTGAAATAAACACTATTATTCGATTCAAATTTAAACAACTTTCTGTTGCATTCAATCTCTTTTCTAAATAACATTTTGCAATATTTTTAGGTAATTTTTTCACATTATTTGAAAATGTTTTAAACCTTTGAAAAGTTTTTAATATAGAAATTTTGAAGAACTGATAGTTAGTTTATTAAAGTTAATGTTTTAAAAGTTAAAAATGAAAAGTTAAAAATATGCAAAATGTATTGATAGGCAAAATGTGTAACTTGAAGTGAAAGCAATGATTTTGTGTTGATGTGTTTTAGAATCGCAATTATATGAAAAGAACATTATTAGTAGTTATTATACCATTTGAAGAGCGAGACTATCAAACATGAAAAGGTCGTCGTGTCACTAATTTCGTTACTGTAATTTTTCAGGGCTTACAATATAACTTACATAAGCTTTGAGAAGAAGGCATGAGGAACGGTTCCGCTTGTCAGTGCTGCCAATAAACAAGTGCTTCCAGTATTATCGCACTTTACGCTTCTTTGCATTTGCTTTCAATAGTGTACGACATGAAGGCGTGTCTCAAGGCATACAACATTTGGCAGACTTTTCAAATATGAAGCTATTCTGCAAAAAACTTCTTATTTTGAATATTAATTTGTTTTTTAAAAGCAAAACTTGAAGCTCAAAATAAAATTAAATCACTATTATGTCTTTCATTATTAGTTGACTATTGAAATGGTCTTAAAATTAGTTTCAATCAATAGCAAGACTACTGCTTTGCTAATGCATTAATTGTATGGAGAAGAACACTCATGCATATATTAATTGCACGCTTGTATTTAATGGTTTGGCTTCAATTTCAATTCTTAATACCTTTTTTGCGAAGTCATAAATGCAATGTAGTTAAGCATTTGATTAGTTTAAGGGTTCCCGATATTCACTATCAATAATAGCAATTTTGATACCATTAGAATTAATAGAGCTGTAGCTTTTTAATAATAGTTACAGAATAAGACCTGCCGGGTTGAGATCAGGTTGAGATCAGGTTGAGATGTGCTCTACTGTGAGGACTAATGTCAAAGTGAATTATCATTACTCAAATTTAAGTATAATTCACAAAGTTTTTGAGTAAAGGGTTGAGACGAGTGCATCACACTTGACAACTTCACTACACTTGATTATACAGCGGTACCTCTATATTGAGTCTTAAGTAGGCTGAATAAAGATGCTGTAAAGTATTTTTTTGTATCCCAAGGACAATCATTGAGGCGATTCCAAAGTGCCCTGTAATTGATCATCAGTGCTGCACTTTCAAGCATAGCAGTGAGTTAGAGCCGGGCCACCAGTGCAGCTATTATTATGGACTTAAATTCTCTCAATAACGTGCTTGGAATCAGGCATATCAGGCATCATAACAGGTGAATAAATAAGAAGATATACCTTTAATGCATTTCTCACATATGAAAATTAACGCAAATCATAATAAGTTGCAATCAAGAAAACTATGCGGAGAAGATGTCACGTATTGCATCTCCAATTATAGATTTTGCCTAATTATACAAACAATGAATTTTGAGCAATAACTAGCAATGGGTATAAGTATTTCCAGGGATCTGCTCATGAAAACTATAATGTAATTTAGAGAAAAGTTAATATTGCAGAAAACACAGCTATCTCTTTCCCACGTAATGGTTTTTTGCGTAATTGTATGCTTTTTAGTAACTGCAATAAATTGCGTGCTCGAAAACACTAACACTTGCCGTTTACTAACGAACTTTAAGTCTCGTCAATTTATGAATAGTCTATTTTGGGTCAGTTCAATGATAATATTTCATAAGATCCCAAAGAAGTGAGACTTTGGTGCTCTTTTTCCGACTTTAATTGATTTTTATTGCAGTTAAGTCTATGAAGTCTTTAAGATATTATAATTGACTATTATGACGATGGGGACTATGGGGACTATGCGGGTTAAATTAGTATAACCTTTTAGCGCACTCTTGTCGACCTTCATAAATAAAAAACAGAGTGATTATCCCTAAAAAGGCCACAAATATAATATGTTAGGTAAAGAGGTGTCTGCAATGATGGAATTCGCACAACAGACGCCATTATTATAACAATGATTATTAGATTATTGTATGGTCTGATTACAAATTCAAGATAAGTGAAGAGATGATTGTGAGCGCGTGCCAATGCCGCCCGTAAAATGGTTTCTCTCGGATGGATACATTATCCAGATGTTAACTATGAACAGAATGCATGCACTCACCCATAGTATGACGATTAAAGAGCCGGTAAAGACAACTCGCAATACCTCCGCCAGAACTCATTATTGGAACGGAGAGTAAAATACTATCAGTAAAAGACTATCAGAAAGATGAAGCAAAAACACTTCAAAAGCCCAAGGCATTCTCTTTTTTCACATTAGTTCTACTTTAAGCTCAATATACAGTAATACTCAAATACTCTAACATTGAAGTAGCAAAACTACTGTACGGAATAGTTCAACGTTCACTCGTTAGTGCCTGACTTTACTTTCTCTTATCATAGTGAACGCCAATCATAATATTGTAGTAGAAGTATTGCTATTTTCATAACCCTTTTACCCCTCGCAAACATCTTCATATGCTTTAACCTATTTCTCACACCTTAAGATCTTTGATTACTATAATTCAAGCTTTTTGTTAAAATGGATGAATGTAGCGCTGTTTGATACCAGTCATTATTTTGGTGCTTCAATCAACCACTTTATTCCCTGCTGTTTATATGGGATCATCAATAAAAAATATTTCAATCTATCATATATTCGGCGAAACAATCCAAAAACTAGCAATATATATGTCGATGAGGTCTTCACACATTTTACAATAATTTCGGGTCATTTTATAAAAAATGGTTAAACTGTCTTCAGGAGAATAAAGAGCTTCAAATTATTGCTAAATAATAATTCTAATGTGTTTTGCTTTTGAAGAATAGCATATCTGTTATTCTAAACCAGACATCGGCGAAGACTTAAGATTGAGTTAGAAATAAAGAGCTAATATGGTAACCGATCATTTAAGACGGTGTGAATGTGTGAGAATAGACTCCATGAGAAAAATATAAGTTTAAACTGTTATTATAGGAAAATAAAAGTAAACAAAACAATAGCCAAACATTTAATAAGAGGAAACTAATGCTCAGTTCAAACTAATGTTGAACACAACTAAATGCGAAAAACAATGCCGAGCAAAACACGGAACTCATAACAACATATCTAAACATTCATTGATCAGAATTAAAATTAAATGAAAACCTTTGACAAATGATGCGCTAACATATCATCAATGCGTTATTCATTATATAATAACTCAAAAGGCAAGTAATGAGTAATTAACAGAAAACTCAAATTGATTATAACATTGGTTGCAATGACTGACATTTCTTTGAGAGTAATATTGATGATCGGCATATTCAGGCCAGTTATGAATGACTAAAACATCTAATAATTAAGGAACCATTTCAAAGCTTATCCGCCTTATTCACATTCTATGAGACTATGAAAAAATATTCATTTTGTTTTCAACTCATAATAGGCAACAAAAAATATTTTCTTTTGATATGCTTTGAAATGTCACAAAAAATCGAAATCGATATTTAATTAATTCTACAAAACAGTTAATAACTATTTTTAAACATTTAATTAAATCTCACTTTTCAGAAGCGTAAATGATATTTTATTTGAAAATTAATGATTAAATATTCTAAATTTTAAATAACGACCAATCATTTAATTATACTCTGTATGGCCTAAACCACAAGCAAATAAATCAAAAGCAATGCTTAACCTATAGAATTCTTGAGATCCTTCAGATAATAAGCATATGAAAGGCTTGCATTCCAATTACAGGTATAATACGGTGTAATGCATGCAAATGTGATAATATTTACGATTCAATATTCTTTTGTTATTTAAAAAATACAATGCAGTTGTAAACATAGATTTGGTTGTATGGGTTGAATATTTCTATTGATTTATATATTTCGATCTATAAATGCAACAAAAACGTCGACCACCCACAACACTATTTCTTTACGCCTCGCGATTCAGTATAGAAAAAACCAAATAACAAGGCGCTAGACTTCACTCGTTGGACATACTTTTATAAGAAATCTCATTTTTTTACAATTTTGTTGATCAGTGTCTACTTTTCTAGATTAATGTATACAAAAAATAAGCATAAAAAAGTACTAAAGTATAACTTTTTTTCCTATTCTAGACTGTATTATGTTATTGTTGTCATGTTATACTTTCTTTAAATTCTTGGCTAATGCAATGAATTATTGTTTTAATGAAATATAAATTCGCAATTAATTAAAGATAAGCCATCAATTTTAGTGCTTTTTAAAAAGAATCATTTTTAAAATAAATAATACTATCCTTGATTCTTAAAACTGTGACAAAGTCTTTAATTAATAGTGTCTATTGTTTAGAATTAATGGGATTCATGGCCGAAGATAATGACTTTTTATAAACTAACTTATATTACTGAAAGCCCAATGACTTATACAATTTAGTAGTGGTAGAGAAAGCATATGCCGTATGTGACCACTCATGCATCTACTGAGTGACGCGTGTACGACGCGTGCATTCAAAAGATTCTCCTTCTCTTTAAATGCACGTGCAGTGCGTTCTATCAATTTTATGCTTTGCAATTATGGGTCATGTTTTGAATTGAATGCATTAACCAAAAGTAGCCAAATATAAAAACTTAATATTTATATCTAAACACTTGATGAATATTTCAATCTCAAAATTGCAGTAAGAGATTGAGTGTGAGCACAAACTTTGACAATTGACAAAGTTTAGTATCAATACCAAGCATTCACTATTATTGTATTTACATAAAGAATAATGCGTTACAGAATTTATGCACACTTCAACGTTTATGAACTTTTTAATAGATGTTTTTAATAAAGTGCATGTATCCGATTTCAATATGATTAGTTGATTTCTTTTATATAACCAATATTAATATTGATTGCAATATAAAGTTTATTAGAGTTTAGTCCGAAAAATCTTAGATAGGCTTAGGCTTAGCTTAAAACCTTAACCTAAAACATTTAATTACATATTCCAAACTCTTTTAGTTATTAATTATATTTGGATATAATAAATACTTGATATAAAATAATTAATTATTTTAAACAGTGTACAAATATTTTATTGTAACTTCATTAAATAGTACAAAAAAGCTTTTATTTATTACATCAAAAATAGAATATATATACGTAAATGTTCAATATATGTATAAGTTTAAAAAATTCAATTATCTAAATATTTCTAAGTATATGTATTTTTGAGCCGCGTTTAAGTTTTTAAAGAGTTTTTAAATTCAATGATATCAATATAAATGAGCAAATTTGTTACTTAAATAATAAAAAAAGTTTTGATGATTTATCCAAAAGATAGTTTTTAAATTTGTTATATTTTTTATTTCATTATTAATTTTCATATAATTTTCGAGTTTTAAATGAATGAATTATTTGTGAATTTGTTCAAACTGTAAGAATAATTTATGAGAATAAATGTTATGCTTAATTCATTTCAAAACTGGGTTCAGATAGATTCAGGTTCTCTTATTTATGTAAAGTTTAGTTAAGTACAGCTTAAATAATACAATTTAAAAAATATATAAAATAATTTGATGGCAATAATTACAGATAGATTTACGATTTATTTAAGAGCTCATTGAGTGCCATAATATACTGCTGAGCCATTTGTAAAGTTTCATATTTAGATAACTTGGAGTCACCTCCAAGTGATGGTACGACTTCTCTCAACTTATCGAATGCAATATTCAGACTATGCATTCTTCTTCTCTCTCTTGCATTTGCAGCCAGTCTTCTAACTTTGATAACGGGTCCGTTGCTTTTTGACGATAATTTCGTAGATCTTTTGTTTCCCTTTTTTTGATTTTTTTTCATAACAATTTGATTATCATTCAAAACAAAATGTGATGGCATTTGATTGCATTCAATACTTGAAGAACAGAATAACTTATTATTATTTTGAAAGCATTTTGTTGTGCTTTGAAATTTTGAATTTGATGAACCACTTGAGGTGGAAATGGAAGAAATGCCATCAATTGATGCAACAGAAAATTGATGAGCGGATACAGAAAAATGATTGGATTTTGAGCTAATATTTTCCAAATTCGTGTGAAGTAATGTAAATGAATCGATGTTCATGTGATTCACTTGAATATTGTCTTCAATTTCTTCTTCACTCAGAAAACAAGAAGAATGGTTGGGATAACAAATATCATTGTTGTTGGTATTCATACTGATTGTATCACTTAAAACAAAGTCACAAATAAAGAAATGATAATATATTTACAGAAATAGAAGAGTAATCATTCTAACAGCGAGCGTTTTCAAAAAAGTTACAAAACTCAGCAGGTTTTGCTCCTATCTATGTCTATAATAGTACTCGTTTCAGCTCAAACCCAATACTGGTTGGCTATTGAGTATACCTTAGAGTAGTGGGAGAGTGAGTCCTAACACTGTATCATAGGAGATGATGTTTCGATTGTCGCCGACCCCACCAGTCCTCGATAGCACTGCATTGAATTTTAATGATCTATGACTTAAACGGTGTATTAAAATACAAATAGAAAGGTTTTGCTCAATAGAATCAATGAAAAGGTTTTAATGCAATTGAGACTTTATATGATATTGTATATTGCACTTGAAAATTTCATTAAGTTCACACAGCTGTAGTTTAAAGTTAAATATTACCAATCTTTAAGTTTATTTTTATGTCAAAAAAGTTATTGTAATTATTTAATAAATATTTTAAATTTAAAAACTCATTCAAATGTTTAAAAAATGCTGTGTATGAATGAATATTCATTCGAATATTATTCCAATATGTAATCATTCATTGTTGTAATCATGATTATGATTACATTCATGATTACAAGCGAATGATTGTATTCATGATTACACAACAATGATTATTGTAATCATTGAATGAATATTTATAACCGCTTAAATCGAATAAATTTGGTAAATAACTGTTTAATTATAAAAATTTGAAAGTTTAATAAAAGTTGAAATAAAAAGTTAAAATTTCTATAAGTGTCATAAATTGAAAAAATAAATATTTGAATGCATTAACGTTAATATTTGTAAGTTTAAAATTGATGCTAAAATGTCTGATATCGA
Organism: Nothrus silvestris; assembly: GCA_033995675.1. Lineage (NCBI taxonomy): Eukaryota > Metazoa > Arthropoda > Arachnida > Sarcoptiformes > Nothridae > Nothrus > Nothrus silvestris. The sequence continues at coordinate 13,210 of JAUJYU010000154.1, forward strand.
AATAGTTGACGTATCACCTGCTCTGCTGCAGACACACAAATTATCATTAGTGGCGCACTGTTACTCTTCACTGGAGGAATAAATAATCCTTTAAAAATAGAGGTACTTTCAATTTCTATTTCAATATTAGAAAACCAATTGTATTATTAATGCGTTAAAGCAATAACAAAATAAATAGCAAATTCACTTTTTTAAGGTTAGAGTTTTGTAATCATATCCATGAAATAGATCTAACATATCGTAAGAATAATAATTTCAAGTTTTCCAAATATATATAATACAAAAAAGTTATATTATACACAGACAGGTGTGTGTGAGTGTGTTGTAAACACGTCTTATTGTCTCCAAAGTCAGAATAATAACTGATTCTAAGGTACCGTTATTTGTATATTTCAATTTGGTCTTTGTCACCACCACCTGATCTTTTTGGGTCGATTTAAATTATGCTTCAGTTGAGATTAGAAATACCGTTAGAAAAACATGAAAATATATTTAAGCATTAAACTATTCAATTCTTTTTTAATTGAATTCTAGATTATAATAATACGGATATTTTAAAAGATTTATATCGTCTTTTCAAAATTTCAATATTTAATTCAATTGAATTATTAAATCTAAATTAAAGTCAATAAAAGCCAATGAGTAGTAAAAAATAATACTAAAATTTATTGTTTATCTATTCAAGTATTTTTTAATACTTTTAAATAAAGTTATAAATTTAATAGTGTTTAAACATTGTCGGGATCCATTAACTATTAGATAACTTATATAGGTCATCATAAGCTTAAGCTTCAAAGCATCAAAGAACACTCGTCGAAATTTTTGAGCTTCAGCTTGTAAAGTAAGGTTAGGTTAGGTTAGCTCAAAGTTCGGCAGAAGGAATACAAGATATAGAGAGCTTGATGTCAATTACAGAGGTACTACACGGCATATATTTAATGAAGATTTAATAAAGTACTACCAAATAGTTCAAAAAGAAGAAATTGTTGATCTTATAATACCTTGAATTGAATTAAATAATGTTTAGACACTCATTTTCTGTATTTTTTGTATTCTTCTGAATGAATCAATTGTCAGAAGTGTTTTCATAATAGAAAAAATGCTTAAGTTTATTATTTGATTCGGCATAAAATAAATTTTTTGTTTGATCTCTTTCAGTCTTCTAATATCTATGTGAGACTATATCTTATTACAAAACGGTTCTTCCACACAAAATATTGCATACGATGATAATTTTATAAATCTCTTTCTACTTTATTTCTCGAAATAATGTAAAAATACTATTAAATTTTGTAAATTTACAATTAAATAGTTAAATAAATCAGATAATTATTACACACTTGTTATAATAATAATAAACATTGAATTCAATTTTCAAGCTTTTTCATAAGCTCAACATTTGAAAGGGAAGCTCAAGTTGAGATTTTAAAATTGAAGCTTATTATCAACTTTAAATACATTACTTATTACTTTTAATTAAGTTGAAAATGAAAACTTAAAAAACAGTTGATGTAATGGATAGAGATTTGGTGTGCTTTCAATACAGTAGAGCTAAATCTCCATTTTGAAAACTTTCTGTGGTTAATTCTAGAAGTGAATATTCTGTTTGTCAATTAAGTACTTTGTTCTCTAACTCTTAAGTAGTATACCATTGAAAATATTTGATATTATTAAAAATAACTGCATTCGAGAGAGGTTTTCACCTGTTTTAGCACCAGTAGAATAAAGGTTCAAAACAATTATTTGCATCTATGACTTGCATGAATGATGACATTTGGCAACACCTGTCTATAATTATTACGACATTGTCATAGACTAACACATAATATCTTCCACATCAAACACAAGATGCTTGTTATTTGTATGTTTCATTTATTATAACTTTGCAAAATTTTAAAGTTAATTAGCTTTACTCTGGCGTTACTTTATTTATAAAAGATCTTCAATTCAATAGAATTTAGTCAATTTTAAACCATTTAGGAATAGTGTAAATCATTTTATGGTGGATTCAAATTATTACTCCATTAATTATAAATGTTTATTCTTCTTAATATAATTAAAGTGTGTTTTGTTTATTTTGCATTCAAATGATAGAAATATGCAATTTTAATATAACTTATTTTAATTTCAAATAAACAATAAGGTTTTTATTAATGAACACTTCATGATATAATTTAATAATTGTTATTTAATAATAATAATTATAACTTATTATCAGTTAATAATATATTCAAACAAAACAATAGTAAATATTTATTCTTTGAAGATCTTTGATTATAAAATTAGTTTGAGTTAATAGTGAACGTCAACAATCTAAACTATTTGAGTTATATCTTCTTTGTTGTCTTCTTCGAGGTATATTAAACCCATTATAGGCACAGTTGAGTCGAGGCTCAGCCTTCAGTAGAAATGTCCTGATTTGCATTGGCTTTAATGTGAAGGTAAAGCTTGGATTTGTAATATTCAAACTCTCATTACTTGTCAGGTTTTCATTAACTGTTATTAAATTGAATCAATTGATCAATAAAAGGCATTTGAAATTGAATTAAATCAAACCTGAATTATCGATGCGATCATAAGCTGAAGTGTAGTTCTCATAGGGATCAAAGTCTGGCATCCATTTCATGCGACCTCTCTCTGCAATCACTAATTCTTGAATAGCAGATAATGTCATTTCTTTGACTTCAATTATTCGAAATGTTGTGAATAAGTTTCTAAGAGAGACATCAGTTGGAACTGAATATTGTGAGTCTTCGTTCATTTCATAGAAATGCTCGAGTCTTAGAAGTATATAATTGTCTTCCCATTGCTCTAATGTTAGCAAATGTATATTTTTTGGCAACAAATTATTAATTCCAACAAAATTTATGTTATTAAGAGATCTGGAAAGTGAACGTAAACGCGCTCTTCCGTTGGTTGCAACACTTCTCCTAAAAAGTGGGATCGGTTTCCACGTCAGCGTTTTGGTCATTGTTCTCATTTGCCGAACACTTTCTTTAATGTTATTTATTATAAGTCTATGTTTTCCTCTCACTATAAGTCCATTATTGTCATAGCCTTTCAAATATAAATATTTAAACTAATTGTTTAATCAAATTAATTACAGAGAAAACAGAGGAAAGTTAAATACCGGGTTCATTAAGCGCTTCCTCCATTCCATAGCCATCGTCATAAAGTAGTCTTCGATGAACCATAAGTTCCAGTGAGCCATCAGTCATGCTGGTCGCGCCTTCAGTCCTATCAGTCAAGACAGTCATTTGCAAGTCTTGAACGTAATCCCTAATGAAGACCCAACTCGTGACCGGATAATAATTGCTGGCAACCGCTTCACTGGTCTCTAAAGGCCAGGTCGGCCTATAGTGACGTATCCTTCGAAGCGTTTCTCTGCCATTGGAATCGGTAAAGAAAGTTCCGTTATTTAGAAAATTCGAATCAAAACGGGATATAACTTCTAAGCCATGATCGTAGAGCCAATTCTTGATAGGAATGGGACCGACGATCCAATCGAATTCAATATAATCATAATCACGATAGAGTCGTATGATTTGAGTTATCCACGGCTTAAATGTTTGGTGCACTTCATCGACAAGATTTCCTCTGATTATTTTATATGAAACTGCGTTTGTGGACACGTGTGGCACGTGATGTGTCGGATTGAAAGCATAAGCGCCGGACGGCTTTTCCCCTCTGAACCGGTCCTCTCCCTGATAATACCAGAAGTTTTGCGATAATGGGATTCGTTTACCATTTTTCAATGCAACTTCTTTTAAAAGACCTGTCTGTGAATCTATTTTAATACTTATCTTTCCGTTGTCTAAAGTCACGTCTTCTGTTAATGAGACGCCATCTCTTATTCTGCTTTCTTGACTCGCAATAATCGTTGGATAGTCTTAAAGGAAAAGAGTTTTACTAAAGTTTTGGAAAAGAGTTTTACTAAAGTTTTGGAAAAGAGTTTTACTAAAGTTTTGGAAAAGAGTTTTACTAAAGTTTTGGAAA
>JAUJYU010000155.1:0-17137 GCA_033995675.1 Nothrus silvestris
ATTTCTAATTGCTATGCTTTTGCTGCTTATATTGAAAGCATTATATAAATTGTAACTTCTAATAGTTAACTATATGAATAAACGGAAGTGGGTCATTTTATCGACAAGACCACTTTATCGACAGCCATTTAACCTAACGTAACCTAACACAACATAACCTAACCCAACCTAATCTAACCTAACCTTACCTAACAGATTAGATAAAGTGGCTCTCTATAAAGTGGCAGTCGATAAAGTGTCCGTCTCCCGAATAAACAATAATACAGTCAGTTGCTTGTCATTTTCAATATTTGAGCAAAATTTTTCGAAATACGGGACTAAAAGTAAGCATAATTTTTGAGATATTTTAAATCTCAAGGGTATCAAATCTCAATCTATAACTTATGATTATATATATCATTGAAAAAGCTTAATAATTTAATAAATTAAATGTAAATAATTTTTATATGGTTTCGGCTCAAATGTTAATATCGATTACATTTTAATTAACATTTATAACAACTCTTTAAATCTATTTGTTATACGAATAAAGTGGACAACAATCGCAACTTTATTTAAAGGAACTTTTAAAGTGCAATCACTTATAAAGTGCAAAGCAATTAAAATAAAAATATAAATAAAAATATTTAATAATAAAAGTATAAATAAAAACTCAAAATATAAAATAAAACTATTAGAAATTATATGAAATAATATTTCACACAATCCATAAGTAATAGGATAAGGTCTTAAAAGGTGGAACTTATTATAGAATACAAGAGTACAATAAAATTGAAATAAATGAATATTATGTTTGAATTATATTTTGTGGCATTACTTTTAGTGAGATTTCTCTCATCATAGGTTTGAATGAGAAATTGAAGAACCCTTTCTTCATCAAATTCGCTCTTAGATTTATAGCAATTTTGACACATGGCTTGTGTTGGATATTGAACTTTTGGATAATATGGGTCTTCACTCGGGGCTCCTTTGAGCCGACGATTGACCTGATTGTGGATACGCCACAGCCATAATACAGAGCTTTGGCGATCGATTAGTTGTGAATCTAATTGTTGAGATATTTCAGCAAAATGTTTAGCACATATTTCACAGGAAAAGAAATTATTTATATAGTCTCTCATTGTGTTCAGAACTTCATGTTTGTTCTCTTCAGAAGCAGTGTATTCATTGACAGTCATTGTATGAAATAAAGACCAGAGACCACACGGATAGCCACGTAAATGTGGTTTACTTCCATTGCAATGTTTATAGTCGACAATAGGAGGCAAATAGCCATCACTTATCTTCATGGCTGCTTTGAGATCAACCGCTTTGAGTTTTCTGGATTTATTTGTCAACCAGTGATTGATTCTTTTGAAAAATCGGCGAACATTCTCGTTATCGAATGGAAAATACTTATAAATAATGTTTGTGTAGTTTTTCAATACAACTATTTGTGTCTCATTTAAAACTTTAAAACGTGTGATTTCATTATGAAATGAATATCTAATCGTATTGTAGAGATCAGTCATACTTAATGGTGGCTGAGATTTAGTGGCATTTACTTTGATATTTCGATTTTGGACATTCGTATTGACTGAAGTGGAATCAGAAGTGACGACTCTCTCTCCAAATATGAATGGCGTTGTAGTCCAGTTATCAACAGGTGATAGCTTTTTAATGGCAAAAACAAACTCTTTACGAAGTGATTCTTCATCTTCTGAATTAGCGCTAAAAATATAAGTAAATTTATTTAATTTGTCGAAAATGAAGGAAATGTCAAACCTGGCAATCAATTGGAGTCTTTGATTTCTGTGAATTTGAATGAGTGAAGGAAGACGTATAAAGTATGTGAAGAGATTATTAGCTAAACTACCAGTTTTGTCGTGCACCCAATGGATTACAATGTTTTCCGTATGGGATGAAAAATCCAATATTAACTAAAATAATTTTTGAAAGTATTAGTAAAATGTAATTGTGTTAGAATAATATTGTGTAACAATATTAGAAATTAATTGAGTTATAAAAGAATAATTATAAAAATAATACTTCAACTCCGAGACGAGTGGGTTTTTTCTCCAAAAATATGAAATTATGTTTTCCCAAATGGATCGGCAATGCATTGAAGAGCTCTTTCTTTGAGACAACTTTTAATGGAAATAAGTTTAATCGGTTTGAAAAAGATTTTTGCGATTCTAAAAGAAAATCGACGAGAGCTGTACGAAGGGCTACAACTGTATGATTGTGTAATTCAAACACTGATCCCAATTCATTGCTTTGAGCATTCATTCGAAATGTTCTGACCGCAGGAAAAGCGTTAATCCCATGTCTTTGACAAACTTCCATATACTTATCATCGGCACAATTAATAGCAGCCAAACGTACTATTGTTTGCCAGCTTTTTATATTATGAGCGAATTCTTTCCAAATGGGAGAAAATGCAACGCAATGTCCACACCAGTGAACATAAAACTCAACTAATGTTATGTGATTTTGATGATAGACATAATGACCAAAATTGTCTTCAGTAAGTTTTAGTACAGAATCCTTCTCATCATATAATGAAATACTTATTGAAATTTGTGGATAAATCGTTTCAAATACTATAAGCTCTAAAATTAATATTTTATAAAATCTTTTAATTAAATCCATTCTTGAATTAGTTTTACTTCAAATTTTGTTTAATATATGATAAATGAGGAAATGCCTAAAAATGAACCAAATGTTATGTAAGTTAAATATTTATATAATTTCTATTTAGATTTAAAGGAATAAAAATAACAATAATAAACCATAAGAAGAGCCATTATAATCAATATAGGAATCTTATATTGCAAAAGAAGATGGAAACACAGCTTACTTTCCTAATTTTCATAAGGCATTTGAAATAACACTAAAGGAATGATAAGGTTATCATTTTATTGTTAATACTTAACTGGATTATACTTTTGGACTTTTATATACAGTAATTAGTTGTTATACTCAAGCGCTTGAATAATGGAATTACCAATAATTATCACAACTTATCAAAACTATTAATATCAAACTATTCAGCCCTAAAACTGTACAAATAAAGATAAGTGTCTGAGAATTTTTGTGTTACTGTATATCTACTTAATCAATCTTTATTAACTCAAGTTTACATTTAACTCTTTACGTAGTAAGAGATCGCAAATACAGAATCTCTACAGATCTCTAAATATGAAAAATGACGAGTTTTAGAGATATTCATCTTTTTGCTCTCCATATACGTAATGTTAATTTCTATTGACATTACATTATAAAAGATTAAGTTTAGGGAAGGGAATGCTGGTTAGGGAATGATAATAACGTTATGTTCGCGCCTGAACTTACTTAAACGTTGTTTGACTAATAATCTGTTGGAACCGATTTATTAATACTTAAGCAAACAATTACCGTACAGTACAGACATACTTGAAACTCCCCGACACAGTTTCCAAGCTATTAGATCTTGGTTAAACCCGAGGTTAACTATCGTGAAGCCAACACAATAGTCTCACTCATCTTTTAAAATACCTGTAACTCATGAATCATGGCTCAGACTCGAGTTTTTGAATCAGACTTAGCCGACTTTTTGAGCCTATTTTCATGGTTAATATTGAATGCAATAAACTCTCGCAAATCAGTATTAATAAAATATCCGAATATTACTCTGATTAATATGATGTATACGGAATCACATTTACATTAATCATTTTGAGCTCTGCTTTGTAACAATTTGCTGGCTCTAAGGTTTATTCGTCCTGAATTGCTGTTTATGGATAAGGGATGGCCAGGGCTATAGTCAAAATATCTTTAAGATTTTCAGAGTGGGATACCTTTCCTCTGGCGAAAAAACCTATAATAGCCTATAATAGCCCTCTCTGTCGAAGCAAATTTCACTCATTTTTAAAAATCTAACTCAAAAATGTCAAATCGAAGATATGAACGTTTCAAAAGTGGTAAATTTACATTTATGGCACCTCACAAGTTATACTCTATCGACGTATATTGCGCAGATCTACACTTAAATTGTCTAAAATCTGAGGGGGCCATAAACCTTGACCCCATAGCCACCTATATGTCCTATACGTTACCCACTTTAAACCAAATATAAATTTTGAAAACAATTAAAAATATACCATATGATGTGATGTGATGTGATGTATGTTATGCAGGGCAAGAATCGTAGAGATGTTAGATCGGAAACGCGTATTGAATATTTGTGTAACAATATTATTATTATCGCGTAAATCAATAGATATCATACAACTGAATACCTTTATTAGTGCCAAAAAACAAACTCTTTTCAGTATTTATTGAATAAAAAGATCGCAAAACACTTGTGTTAATCACAATTTTAATAAATCTAATCTCATAACTTCTGTCTAATAGTGTCTAATAGTGTCAATGATAAAATATGCGCATATCATAAAAGTTTAAGTTATAATAAATTGTATGCTTTACTATTCTTAGTTATCACTTAATACCGTTACTTACAATTCACACATTATTAGTCAATTCCCTTTCATATAAGTGATGGTCTTTTTAATGAGTATAAAGTGGTTACGTTTTGATTTTGTGGCCCTCTATTCCCTCTATAAGTATAACGTTATTCATTTATATTTGTCTTACATGTGTTTTGGCGCGATTTAAGTTATTGTTAAGTCTATTATTATAGTGACAACAGTTTTAGATAACGAAATATATCAATATTAATATTAATGCAGTATTAAAAATAATAGAGTTTTCATATCAATAGTCTATTAAAGTTATGGTATTTTTGTAAAATCATTAATAAAAATGTGATTAAAGTAAATGTTTTAATATTATTAATATTTGTTGAAATCAATTTAATATTAATGATAAGTGAGTGAAATGTCTGTCAATAATAAAAGTAAAATATTTTCAAACATTGCGAATACAAATCATAATAACGTTAATAAAAATAAAGAGAAGACTAAACAAAAAAGCATTTTAGACTATTTTAATCGTTCAACAAATAATGCCATTAAAACAGATTCAAATCAATTAAAACGAAGTATTGATTCTTCAGATAATGTGATAAATGATAAAAGACTTAAATTTGAAGAAAATAAAGACATTTCAATAATTGATGAAAAAATAGTTTCAAAAATTATTAAAAACAATAATAACATCAATAATAAAAGTAAAGCAAATGATTTGTCTTTAATTAATGAAAAGATAAGTCATAAAGAAATAAAGGAATCGATTTGTAATTCAAATGAAGAATTGCTTGAATTCGAGTATTTTATTGATACGAATGAATACCTGGAAATCGACTTTCATATTAATGACAGCAAAACATCAGTCGATAATAGTTTGGAAGACAATGAGTCCAAAGAAGGCAATGATTCCAAAGAAGACAATTACGCAATGAAAGGCTCGTATGTTTACAACAACTTTCGTCTTATGGTTGACTGTGTTTTGAATGACGAACAATACGTCTACTTATTTGATTCAAACGATTGGAAAGTGATTGAATCGTTCACTTCTTTAACAGGTCTTAATATAGGATAATATAAATGCAGTATTTTATGGCTTTATTTGATTGAAATATTAATGTTTGTTCACTTATATAAAAGGTTTGGCTCAAATGTTATTTATGAGACTTTTCCTCCGAAAACGCGATTGGATTCGCAAAAATGCCATCAAATATCCTGAAATCGCAGTCGATATGAAACCAATTCTTAGAGAACTCATAGATAAGGAATTTCTCATAAATGGTTGGATTAATTTTGAAATATTGTCTTATTTTGATTAATCAATACTATCCTATATTAATATATAATGTTATATCAATGAATAGCTTCACATTTGGATGACTTGATTGAATCGCTTAACATATTAGATATAACAGAAATTAAAAAAGTTTGTCGTTCTTTAAATGGAATCAATATGAATGGGTTGACCACTAAAAAGACTATAAGCGCTGCTATTATTAAATACATCAATACTTGTCAACCAGTTTTACAAAATGACTCGCATTCAGACTCTATAAATGAAGTGGTTTTGAAAGTGTGAGTTATATTTGATTTTTATTAATAAACTATCAAAACAATGAAATTATCAAATATTGATTCATAAAATAGGATCAAAACTACCTTAAAAGACGTTTGCTTTAAAGTTAATGACGATATATGTGATGTGTTCGAGAGGATGTTTTTGCTTTACTGTCCGCCAGAGATTAGTGAAGACGACTATAATAAACAATTGGGATTTGAATTGTAGGTTCAACTGCGATGCAGTCTTTGTCAAATGTTATATTGTTTGCATTTATTTAAAATTTTGAATGTATTTTTGATTTAGTTTCAAAATTTTGAAGGTAGAGATGGGTGAAGAAGAATATCCTAAATATTCAATTAATAGAAAGGCTGTTATTTATAAAAATCGAGACGATTTAGTCAGTTATGCAAAGGCTGTCAAATTAGAAAATCAAATCTTGTCTGCAATCGAAAGGAAGACTTTTCATAAAGTCATTAACAATTGCATCGATAGAGCGAAACAGTTTTATTCCAATCAAATTAAAGGCAATACAGACAACAGTGACTCTTCTTTACCACCATTTCTACGCCGATATACTGCTGGTCACACGTATATCCGCTGTTTATCGCATTGCGTCAAAGTCTTGGAACAAATGAAAAATTATTCCGAAGCGGTTCATATCCTTAAAGAATTTCTATTGAGTCAAACTGTTTATTGTGAAGACTGTAGGGGTCGTTGGTTTGAAAGATTAGCTTTAAATTTAGAAAAGCACTTAAAAACACCTAAACCAGCGCTCGATGTGTTAGAAGAAGGACTTACTGACCAATTCGTCCGAACGGGTCATAAATATGCTCTTTATATTCGCAGAAAGAATTTGCAAAAAGTATTGAAGATTTCATTGCCAGTTATGACAGAATTTGAATCTATAATATATACCGAAACCGTCATATTTGCGGAAACTATCAAATACTCCATAAATGATAGAAAACATATTTTCAAAACAACTGATTCTAACGGAGACGTCACTGTTATGCCCGTCGAGGATATAGTGCTCGAACACTATAAGAAGAATGGATTCACTGATGGTTTGCATACTGAGGGACGAGTTTATCACACGTTGTTTGGCCTTTTGTTTTGGGATATCATTTACATGAATGATACGAATGATGTTTGCGATGCGTTTCGCTTTAATTATCAACGATTGCCATTAGATTTCAATAGCGATGAGTTCTTTGTTCGACGAAAAACACAAATATTATCACTTTTGAGAGCATTGACTGAATTAGATGAATCTCAAATCAATAATATTTTAGAAAATTCCTGGGATTGTAATAAAGGAATTGCATCTTTAGTCAATTGGGATAATATAGATATTAATCAAATAAAGGTATTCAATAAGTCTTAATATCATAGAAGAATAAAGTATAAACTTTTCATCATAGAGGCAAAGCTCATGTTTTATTTTGTCTTTAAGGAAATCGCAATGTGTTTCGGCCCAAAAACTATTTCGGGTATTTGTGAACGACTTATAAAAGATTTCAGACATACTCGAAGTGGATTTCCTGATCTATTAGTTTGGAACCATTCAAACAAACAAATAAAAGCAGTTGAGGTGAAAGGTCCCAATGATCGCGCGTCCACTAAACAACAATTATGGCTCAGTTTTCTTAAGTCATTAGGAGTTGATGTGGAGATATGTCACGTGAAAGTTAAGAAAACCATTTAATTATTGCCATTAATTATTTAATTTTCTGTTATCACTCAATTTGTAATGAAACATATTTTAATATTTCAAAGATTGTAATATTACATAAAGTATATTCAATTAAAATAACGATTAACAATTATTTTCCACTAAATAATTATAATATCTGCATAATTATATACATTATAATAAATAAAGTATTCCAAATCAACTCTTGCAATAAGTAAAATTCAAAATAGCTTTAAATCAGTGCTGTCCGAGTGGGGAGGGGGAGGGGGAGGGAAGGGGTTAAAGCAAATATACCCATCTTTTGCATACACGTATATCAGTAGTTAACATTACTATTATGGAAATAATGTAACTAAACGTCATTTACCCCGTTTAGGCTGAGGTACCGGACAGTATTGTTTAAAGCTAATAAAGACCAACTGATCTACTTTTATTTACTTCACTCTTATATTCACGCATTTAACTATAACTTTATTTGTTGTATCAAAAGACTAACTTAATGATCGATATAAATAGCATTTGCCAACTGTTAGGCCAACCGACTGATAAATGGTTAGTCTTTTGATACAACAAATAAAGTTATAGTTAAATGCGTGAATCAGTCGGTAAATGCCTAACAGTTGGCAAATGCTATTTATATCGATCATTAAAATTCGATTTGAATGAATTGACAGATGCTGTTAAACAGCTGCTAAACAGTACTGGTCCGAGAAGATTATAGCAAAGGGTTACAAATATCTTAGACTTGAGTTCTGTTAGCAATTTTTCTTTGGCAAAGGCAGACGGCTTGTGATCAACTCTTGTTAGTCACTCATTGAGTGAATTATTAATGAATTCAAACCAAACTAAAATAGTTTGCAGTTGAGCCTGAAATCTGGGTTCGAGTTTTTGGCGCAACGATTGTTGCCGACGAAATAGAGGGATGATTTGGTGGACGCATCTCTAAATCGATAGGCAATATGTCTAAATCAGATTCACTTCCCATTGAAAATTCTCTTTTAAGTTTTGGTCTGCGCTCTTGTGAGGAATGAGTCGTCGCATGTTTTATAGCATTTAATCCTTTTTCTACCGTATAAGGAGTTGTGTCGAAAGACTTTTTTAAATTCGGCGGATCTTCGCATCTCAGATAGTGTTCATGTCTTTGTTTATAATGTCTTTGACGAAACCTTTGATTGGTTTGATTCAAATTTTCCAAAAATAGTTTTCGATTCTGATAAATAAAAAATGAATTTGATTTTAAATAATTTTTTTCTCAAAAACTATCGAATAAAATATGTAAAAAATAATGAAGAAAACCTCTACTACTTCTTTCCACTTATCGACAGCATTTCGGGCCAATTCAATCCTTTTTTGTTTTCGAGTCGAATGTTTTTTATAGAAAATCTCAAACATAATAAGACCGATTCCACCGAAAATACCAGCGCCAACCAGAATAAAAACTCCGGCCATATTTTTAAGACCGAGAGTCGCCGGAAAATTTTCTCCTTTTTCTTCACAAATCTGTTCGTCAAGAAATATCCACTTATTGTCGAGATCTTCCATATATCCGATTTCATGCATTCCAAGCAAAGCTAGGGTTACTTTTTTACTCCAAAAATCGCTGCCTATTATGAATAGAGAAAAGTTCTCTAATTAAAAGTAATTCTTTAATTATGTGCTGAACTAACCTTTAGTGAGTCCGATTGCATAACCCGATCGTCCGAATAGTTCTCCAGATGTGCTCAGTTCACAATCTTTTGCGGCCTCGAATTCAAGTCTGGCTGAATCCCAGATAAAGGCATTTAAGGCTCCTTTTATTGAAAAAATTGAAAATAAATGGTTTGCGTTAATGAGTAATTTTTATAAAATACCTGATTTCACTGCTGCGATGGCTTCTTCTGCATTATCATAGTTATAACCAGTCATTCTTCTATACATATTCGCCAATTCTACTTGTCTTCTAAAATACATATCAACAGAACTGTCTCTAACAGTGGAATAATTGAAATTTTCGGCCGGGTTTCGGAGTCGCGCGTCGTTAATACCAGTTAAGGGTGTTTCAGGTCTGTCCAAAACCAAGAATGCGGCCAAATTAGCAGTATATGAGGCGACGACAATCATTGCAAAACCAGCCCAAACCATACCAACAACTCGGCCGCTGAAACTTCGTGGAGTTCCCTCACCGATACCACTATTGAGCAAAACACCCCACGCAAACCAAATAGCACTCGAAAGGTTTAAAGCATCCTCTTCTGTGACGTCACAATTGGGAAGTTTATAACGACCAAAAGGACTAAACCTGTCGAGTAAGTAAAGAGCGAGAGCCACCACATGTACGGACACGAAAACTGATACCCAAAGACTGTTCTGGAAGGGTTGCAAAAATGAAGCCAAAGGATGTCGAAGTCTATGTATTGATTGTCTCTTCTGTAAAATTGTGATTCCTTGATATTTAAATGGTTTTGTGAAGTCTATTGCAAGAGATCTTTCGGGATTGATAGTGAGCGGCGCGACCACCATATCTGCTCTGTCGTAATATAATTCCCCGACTAAACCGGTCCAGATTTTACGGTCAGAGCCATTGACGAAATTGAATCCTCCATACAATCCGTCCTCGACTTGATGTAAAGAATACGTAAAATTCAACTGAACCGCTAAAGTCTTCAATAAGTCTATACAATAGCCTTCGCAGCAATATTTATGTTCAATTCCTGTCAATGAGTCGAATATTGGACATGGAATATGGTCTTCAGGACATTCGCCCTCATCATTAGCAGAAGTGACCCAAACAAATGGTTTTTCAGCAATGGTCGCAACTCTTAAATGATTTGGCACTTCATAACCAATCGGTTTACTGACTTCATTTCCAGGCCATATAATGTCACTTTCATTGAGAATAAGACTCATTTTCATTTTGTTCTGAGAAAAGTAATACTGACCGACGACACGCATATCGTTATTTAAAACGTTAATAATATGATAATCAGAATTAATTCTATCCCCCCTTTCATCAAAGGCTACGCGACCTGTTTTGCCAAAAAGATAAGTTTGTTTTTTGAGATGTGAAAATAATTTTGATCCACTATCCCATTTGGTTCGTCCCAAATCCTTGCAATCCGTCGGCGGTTTTGTGATATTGTCAGTGGTGTACATACTTTTAAGAGCCATTCCCAATATATAAACACTATCTTTAATGTGTCCTTCAATATTGTTTGAATTTTGTAGTTTTAAAGCCAAAACTCCTGTCGGCTTATTTTTAGCTTTAAGTGCTTGCTCTGAAACTAACCAAACATATCCTGAATCAGACATATTAAGCATTAGTATTTGTTGAAATATAGCTTCAGAATCTTCGGAATTTGTGTAAAGTATGAATACTCGACACGAAGAACTTGATTTTGTTTCCTCTAACAGTTCCATAATATCAGGAAATCCGGGCTCGTATTCTATCACAGTTTCGATTTTTAAATTTGAGGCATCAGCTAATACTTCAAAACGATTTTGAGTACTTCTGCCGTCGATATCATTGCTATGTATGAAAACCACACAATTATAATTGAGATAATTTAAAATTTCGACCCAAACGTCCGCCTGATGTGAATAAGAAGACACAGTTCGTAAATAAGTTGCGTAAACACTTTTGTCCGATAATAGAGTGTCTCGATTTGAAATACCAATCGTCGGAATGTTATGAAAAGTTGTCGTATATGTTATTGAATCAGAAGGATTGGTGTCATCGACTATGATTGCATAGACCTAAAGGTATTATAAAGACTGTATAAATTGAAGCTATGGTTCGAAAGGGTTTATAAGAGAGAAGTCTACCTGAGCAGCCAAAAGTTTTCCACAGACGGCCAATGTATTTCTAATGGGATTAGAATCGATGGTCATCGTAAAGCCATGCATTGATATTCCTGCCGGCAATAAATTTGGTTCATAGTTGGCGTCTTCAATTGCCTAAATTTATGTTAAGATATTATATGCTATTTTATAACTACAATTATCTTAACTACAAATCATTTGAAATACAAATCATTTCTATAAAACATTGCATTTAAGTCTAAAGTTCTTAAGCCTAAGAAAGTTCTTAAGCCTAAGAAAGTTCTAAATATTACTAAATATAAGTTTAATTTAAAATATGTCTTACTTGCAAGAATTGGACTATATTTTGACCGGAGCTGAGAACAGCTCCGATATTATAAATTTTAGGATTTTCGATGAAACGCAATGTACCAGAATTGGAATCAGATCTCAATGTGCCGGAGAGGTAGAGCTCATCAAATTCATCTATTCTCTCATTTAAAACAGATATAGCCGTCAAAGCAAGTAATGGTAGAATAGAAAGTGTTATAATAAAAGTAATCAACATTTGAACTTTTGTTAAATACAATTTAATGGAAAGCTTTCTATAAAATACATTCTGAAATAAATCTATAGGAAGAATAATTCGATGTTTGAAACTTTGATAGAAATTATTTATCTAAAAATAATATTCAAAAATTGTGATCAACTGCTCTACTAATAATCCTTTGTACACTTATTTAGAATATTAGGTAAATATTTATCCAAAGTTTGCTTCGCGTATAAGCAGAGCCGATGATGAGAGCAGAGCATGTCTGGAACATCATTTGCTATCACATTCTCTTCTCTTTCATAAAGTTTTCTTCTGATCTTCTCTTAAATGCATTTTTATAATACATTTTGATATTGTATTAATATTTTTAAACTGAATTTATTATTTATATAAAACTATACAAAAAATATAAAGTTTCAAAAATTAAGATAAATTGAAATTATTAAAGAAATGATTCAATAAAATAAATTCATATATAAATATAATAAAACTTTAAAATATAAAAACACTTGAATATGACGGAAAAATAGTAACTTGTTTTAAGAATGTTCTTGAGCAATTTATCAGGTTTCACTGCAATACATAAAATCCGAATTCAAATTAATTTAGATATTTTATATTTTTCGTGTTACTTAAGATCAGTGCCGTAGCCAGGATTTTAGGTCTGGGGGCCTAACCATATTTATACTGTAAAGCCGTATGTTACCCAGAGAATCCCACAGATCTACACTTAAATTGTCTAAAATCTCAGGGGGCCCCTGAGCCCCCCTAGGCCCCCTGGCCACTCAGCTGGCTACGGCTGTGTTTAAAGTAATAATAATATGGGGTAGGGCGTACCATTAGGAGTGCCAACTTATGAATCAAATATGTTAATGTATTTCTTTTATTCTTCCATTATAAATACAAGACTTATGAGAAGGAAGAATAATATTAATGATAATTAAGCATTAATTTTATTATATCAATAGTTTTTAAAAAGTTTAAAGGAAAAAAGTTCTCTTATTTCTAATAATGTAATTTATAGTATGCTCGAAATTTCCTAGCGAACCTGAACATCAGCCTCAGGATTGGCAAGACTCTCGAGCTTACTAAGCTCGAGCTTACTATACATGATTACTTATTTCTAATTGTAAATCTATTGTATAAAGTTTATAGTGAAAAAGATATTTAGCAAATTTTATGAGACGCCAGTTCTTAATCGAAATTTAAAATTTTTTAAAACTAAATCATTAATTATTATTAATGATTAAGTTATGAATAGTTTATAATTTTGATAATTTATAGCTTTACAGAAGGTTTAGTTAAACACAAAATAACGTTTTTTCGAAATATTAATATTTAGCTCGAATTTCGCGCAGAACTCTATTAATTAGTAGGAAATAAAATTGACATAAAATATCTTATAATATATATTACGTAACTCAGTTTAGGGGTGGGGGTGTAGAAGGGATTTGTTACAAGCCTAAAAGGTTATGTTAAAATGGGATACAGGGAGTGGGAGTGGGGTATAGGATAGATATTTTTGCTTTACGTAATATTTAGTGATCTCTAAAATATGACACAATTATTGCGTTATGTCTAACATGTGTTGCATTTGTGACACCAATTCATACGATTATAATTTGTAAACTTATTTATTGATAACATATTTAATCTTTTAATAATCTATTATTTAATTATTATTACAATTTATATAAATATTTAATATTTTTAACACCTTTTATATCAAATAATTTTCAATTTTAATAATTTATTAGAAATTTATTTAAATTCTAAACAAAAAAATGCCTAAAAAGACGAAAACGAAAGATAAAGAAGTGATTGAATCAAAAGAAGTAAATGAAGACATTTTAGAAGAAAGTGATTCCAATAGAAGTGATCTTAAAGTGAAAAAATCAAAGAAAAGAGAGAAAAGTAAACAAAACAAAGAAATTAAATCAATTCATAAAAGTAAAGACGAAGACGAAGACGAAGACGAAGACGAAGACCAAAATGGGAATAAGGATGACATGAATGAAGACATGAATGAAGACATGAATGAAGATATTGAGGAAAACGAAGAATCAGTTAATTCGGAAAATAATAGCAAAAAAGAGGAAGAGATAAATAGTTTGAGTCATAAATTGCAAAAATTGAGTCATAAAGAGAAACGAAAACTCAAATTAATGAAAGCGCGAGAGGCAGAGGAGGCAGAGATGAGGAATATGGGAGGTCTCGACTCTAACTTCACAGTTTCCACTTCTTCTTCGCAATCAAACGCATTGTTCGACAATTCTCTGAAAGTCGAATGCTTTACAATAAGCGCCGCCGGAAAAGAGCTGTTAGTGAACGCATCGCTCTCTATAACAATGGGTAGACGTTATGGTCTGATCGGTCCAAACGGCTACGGAAAGACAACACTTCTTCGACACATCGCTGACAAAAAAGCACTTCATTTGCCACCAGAGTTAGAAGTATTGCTTTGCGAACAAGAAGTGTTGGCCGACGACAGCAGTGCTGTTGATGTTGTGCTCAGAAGCGATACCGTAAGGGTTGGTCTACAACAAGAATTGGATGAATTGTTGGCTAAAGAGGAGCAAAACATGGATAGAATTAATGAATTATACAATCAATTGAACGCAATCGGCGCTGACAGCGCAGAGTCGAGAGCGCGACGTATATTAGCAGGTCTTGGATTCACGACAAGGGAAATGCAAGACAGAGCTACCAAACACTTCAGCGGCGGCTGGAGGATGAGGGTGTCTCTCGCCAGAGCGCTCTTCATGGAACCAACGCTGCTATTACTGGACGAACCAACCAATCACTTGGACTTAAACGCCGTGATTTGGTTAGACAACTATTTGCAGGGATGGAAGAAAACGCTTTTAGTGGTCTCTCACGACCAGTCCTTTTTAGACAATGTGTGCACTGATGTGATTCATTTAGATCAACAAAAGTTATATTATTATAGAGGAAATTACACCCAATTCAAGAAAATGTATGTCCAGAAGAAGCGCGAATTTCAACGCGATTTCGAAAAACAGGAAAAACAAATCAAACAATTGAAGTCAAGCGGAAAGTCAGGAAAAGTGGCCGAAAGCCAAGTCAAAGCACAGCAAACCAGAAAACAAGGAGAGGCGCAAGTCGTCGATCTGCTTAAAAGGCCAAAAGAATATGTCGTCAAATTCAAGTTCACTGAAGCGCCGCCATTACAGCCACCAATTCTTGGTTTACATGACGTCGACTTTGGTTACAATCCTCAAAAGAGTCTTATATTCAAGAATGTCAACTTCGGTATAGATATGTCAAGTCGTATAGCAATTGTTGGTCCCAATGGTGTGGGAAAGAGTACTTTCCTTAAGCTATTAAGTGGTGAATTGCAGCCAACGAGTGGTGAACTGCGAATGAATCACAGGGCGAGAGTCGCTAAGTTTGATCAGCACTCAGGCGAACACTTGACTACAGAGGAGAACCCTTCTGAATACTTAATGCGTATCTTCAACCTTAGCTATCAGGACTCTCGCAAACAATTAGGTTCTTTCGGACTTATATCACACGCGCATACAATCCCTAATTCACAACTGAGTGGAGGACAGAAAAGTCGTGTCGCGTTGTGTGAAATGGCGTTAAGAGGTCCGCATATTCTTATATTAGACGAACCGACAAATAATTTAGACTTAGAATCGATCGATGCTTTGGCGCACGCAATCAATGAATTCCAAGGCGGAGTCGTTGTGGTCACTCATGACGAAAGACTCATTCGTGAAACTGAATGCCAACTATGGGTTATTGAAAACCATAATATCGATGAAATCGATGGCGATTTCGATGATTATCGCGAAGAAATTTTAGTTGCATTGGGAGAAAAAGTGAATAATCCATCTATTTCTGCACAATTGGCCGGAGCTGTTTAGCTATTATTAGGTTTTTATTTCAAATCAACTCTAATTTTCTGTTCCAATTATAACATTGAATACAAGTTATTAATAAAGTTTGGAATTTTTATCTTAAAGGCTCAGATTTTAATTATTGCTTTAATTACAAATATTTCATTTCATTGCAATTATTTTTCTAATTTATTACAATTAAATATTAAGTGAATATTTATTTGTGAATAAGTTTTAACTATCAGTCAAAAACATGCATAGCTTTGAGCTAAAAACAGATTTGGAAGAATAATTACTTTTAATAATTGGTTAAGATATTAAATATGCCAATAGTTTAGGTTTCTATAAGTTTCAAATAAGTTTAGCCTTCAATGACGCCTTTGGGCAAAAGTTTGAATACATCATTAGAGTGCAATCATTAGAGTTTATAATGACGTTTAATAATGTTTTCTATCATTAACTACAATAAAGTATTCATACATTGAATACTTGTGTGTCATATAATATGTGTAATTCTTATACAGGTATTAATGAGTTTATGATAAGCTCTCAAATGAAGGTTGATATTATGGAGAATATTATGAGACTCATAATAATCTATGTATCTATATATCTATCTATCTAGATATCTACTAAAATATCTATACAATATCTATATATATTATTGAGAATGCAGTTAAATCTCCATAAGTCGAACATAGTTTGGGACCACAAATCTTGTTCGACATAGAGATGTTCGTATTTGAAAGATTGTTCGACTTGGAGAGGGTTCGACTCGAGGAGGATTTAGTATATACCGTAATACAGTCCTGTATGGCAGTCCTCCTTCATTCAGTCTTGTATGGCAGAGAGTATACGGTAGTGTACGAACAGTTACTGTACAGATGCGGCACAAATAGCGTTCCTCTCAACTCAATAGTAATTCTGATAAGACTTACAATTTTTTGAATTAAGTCTCTATCTAAATTTGAGTCTAAAGTTTTTTTCTCTATATTAAAGTTATTAATAAGTTTATATTTATCAAAGAAATCAGTCATTGCAAGTGTGCAGTTTATTGTGTAGCCATTATATTGAAAGCATGCTTTTAATTCATTTATTTCGTGATTTTATTTAACATTTAAACATTATTTTTATTACTAATTAATAGTTAAATCAATAGATAATGGATTTAACTATTAATTAATGATTCAAATAATGATTTAGTATTAAAACTAAATCAATTTATAATTGTGTTGAAAATGT
>JAUJYU010000156.1:0-17085 GCA_033995675.1 Nothrus silvestris
GAGAGAGAGAGAGAGAGAGAGAGAGAGAGAGAGAGAGAGAGAGAGAGAGAGAGAGCGAGAGAGAGCGAGAGAGACGGGCAAAGATAGTTGGAGGAGAGTTGTTGCACTCTATTGAATCTTTTAATACAAATCTATGACACTGTCTTTCCTCTCTCACTATCTGACACTTTCAACTAATTTCGCATTAGCCAAAAGGGGGCTAACACTCATCTTCATATTTAATGCTTTCTTTTCTCTCTCACACAAACATTTCTCACATCTCTCTCTCCCTCTCCCTCTCGCACACATACACACACTCACTCACACACACACACTTCCCCTTCTCTCACAGCTCTCTCAGTGTGTGTTTATTTTGATTACTCGCTTATAGCAATAGCAAAGAGGTTTTTATAACAAGCTATGCATTCTCTAGATTGAAGAGACAGATAGTTTGGTTGAGTTTGAGTTTCCAAATGAGTATTAGTGCCAGCAATGCCTGTATAATCAGCCTTAGGCTAAACAAAAAGAGAAAGCCTCTTATATTGTGGATGATATTATTAAGAGCCATAGCATAGCACTAACTATAATCTTTTATTTGGTCCCCACTCTTACCCCTCAAACCATATATCGTGAAGTAGAAGAACAGAAGAAAAAAAGACTGTGAGTTCACTCTAGTCGGAGGTTTGACCCACCGATGCCTCAGCCCTGCCTTAGCTCACTTTAAGATCAAACCTTACATAACATTTGTCCAACACATCCAACACATACTGAGGCACTCATCAAAGACAACATCAACGGTATAATAATCGGCTGCGGGCGTAACTTCTTGTGCCCTTTGCATGGATAACATGAATGCTTCTCTCCATTTGGTTAGAGATGTTCGCCATTCACATGCATTAACATTTGATATTCACATTTTTGGTGATTCGCACCAAATGGTATGCAATGGTATGAATTGGCAAATGCTATGAATTGTCAATCCACTAATCAATAATGTATTAATATAAGTCATATAATCATTTGGTAATAGAGTTCAGTCATCATCTCTATCATAAGCGTCCAAATGTGTCTATTATTACGTGAATTAATTTGATGACTGTTTTAATGATTTTTTGCACTCAAAACTTTTTATCGTTAAGTAGTTTTTGTGTTCAAATACAATACAATACAATACTTAATGGAAGACAAACCAAATAATTCTGTAATAACAAGAATTAGCTCAAGAAATAGCAATTGAGATATATTGAGGTTATATTAATTGTTTTGATAATTGGTATAATTAATGCAATTAATAGTATTATTTGTTTGCAAAAAATTAATGACTTTAATGGAAGTGAGAGTTGTTATAAGTGATAGTATAGTAACACATACTGTAGGCATAGAGTAGTCTTGAAGACTGACTAACTTTACTAACATTACTACATGACTAACACTATCACAACTTTATGCCAACATATCTTTTGTTTGGTATTGAAAATGCCTAAAATCGGAATACAATGTCCGATCGGCGGCGAACATATCTAAAACTCTTGGAATTGATCTGATCCAAGCCCTAAAGCTGCTGGAGATATGAGAGAAGCAGATCACTCACGTTTGACTCATTCCTGTCAGTCAGCAGTTGTGACCACAACCCAGAGGTGGGACTATCGCAACATTTTTGCGATTCAGCCAATCGTGAGATGAGTTGCTCAGCAGTGATCAAAAACGTGACTCCGAAGGCACCATTGAATCTACCATTCAATATACCATTGAAGGCAACATTGAAGGCAACGTTGAATTAACTCAATCTGTGCACACATTCTATACCTCCACAGCGTTTTGTGGATCTGGTCTTCCCTTTGAACCAAACTTGTTGTGAACCAAAATTCAAAAAAGTGGAGAAACACTAATACAAGAGTGTCTTCGAGTGCGTCCACTGCAGTGCTGTCTCTCTCATACTCTTTCACTTTTGCAACGCATAACTTATTCAAGTGTTGGAGGATTTTGTGATTTGGTTCGACTTCAAGACTGTCACTCTCTATGAGTATTATCTTATATATTAGACATCGAACACATAGTGATTGAGTCCAAACTATCTCTATTCTTATCGAAATGTGTTGTGTTTTCACATATTATTTCATTTCTTGACTCAATATTTAAGTGAAAAATAACAACAATGTATCCAAACCGACATCCGGTATGAACTCATCCTATTCTGCCTTTCATTCTATTGTTTATAATATTATTGAAATGAATGTAATATTTATAATAATTATCATTACTTTAATATTAATATTCATCTAAAATATCATTTCTGTTTATTAACCTTTAAAATGCTGTTCAACTAAATTTCCCAAAAGCTCTCACACAGTAATTACGTTACCCTAAAAGCCAACTTTTGTGCCCCCAATATATATATCATTATGAGTGAAACCAATCATATTTTGTATAGACTCATCCACACCTCACTCCACCCCCTTTTGTCATTACTGTAATTAATAATGGGTTCTTTCGCAACGTTCACTCTTAGTGTTGTTCTGTTTTTGTTGACCCTTCACTTTCAGTCCTGATCTGAGCGCTCGATATCTTTTATATGAGCCTTAAAATTGATTCCTAGTGTTGTTTAAAAGATAAGTAGAATAAACCCATTTATGAGATTTTAAAATTTTTATCAACAACTCGTACTATAAGATGTGATTATTCTCAGAACCATTCATAAAGTTCGACATTTTAAATATAGTCTTTAAGAACCTTTGCCTTATTGTTTAGCATTACATAAATTTTCAACAAAATTGAAACTATTCATAATTAATTTGCATTAAATAAGATTTGAATCTAATTTAAAAACCTATAATTAAGTTTTCTCTTGACTGACGACAAAGTATACCAAAATAATACCTTGAAAGACAAATTAAATAGAGTGCCCGCAGGGGTGCCCGAGACAAACAAAACAACTGGCAGCTTGTCTAAGATGTTCTAGGACAGCACATCACTTGGTTAGGTTACCATTTCGTTATACCTGTACTTAAATCGATAGAAAAACCAAGAGATAGATTTTAAGTGAATCACAAATCAATAGTTTAACCAAAGGCTAAAATCGAAAGCGTTAGGTTTTAAGTAAACTCGTGTTTACAATAAATTATGACATAAGCCTTGCTTTTCCGATATAAACATTAATAAACATTATATAGTAATACTATTTTATGTATTGGAAGGACATTAATGGATTTGAAAATCCATTTCAATGCATGCTATTTATCGATAATATCTATTGTAAAGTCCATTATTAAAGTTTATGACGAAAAAGCAAGTCTTAAATCACTATTTATTTGACCACAACTTACTTTTTTTGATATTATTTTTGATTTCAATGAATAAAAATTTAAAAATTAAGATTAATTTAATGTCTAATGTAATGATAGATGTATTTTTAGAATAAATCTATTGAAACAATTACTGATAATTAGTTGTAATTGAACCGTTTAGGGCCCTCCACAACCAGGTCCACAACCGTTCAAGTTTACAATTACAGAATCGTGTGATCGGATTAAAGAAGAATTTAGTTTTTTGCAGGCACAGTATCACAGGTATTACATTCTTATTATACTCTTTTAATTAATTATAATTTGCCTAAAATTGTTTATTAATTAACGATGTACAGCCCTATTGTACAGTATATATATGTACAGTATATATATGTACAGCATATATATGTACAGCCCTATTATTGTACTGTATATATATGTACTGTATATTTCATCCTATCAATTTTTCAACATAAACATACCATTTTAAACTTCATTTTAAACAGTTTAACATTTATCTCATTTCAAAGTCATTTAAAATAGCCCAACATTTTTTCAATTGCGATTAATTAATGACATAACTTATAATGAGATTTCAATAATAATCATTTGAGAGATAGTCTTAAGCTCTAGATATGGTCTTATGTTGGAAATAGTGTATCCGCAGATCAAACAATAGTCTATTTTATTGCAATGCATTGCACTATTGATTTAATATTAAGTCTATATTTAGTTGACTAATAAAATACATATTTTATAGTTTGAAATTAGAATGTGAAAAGTTGGCCAATGAAAAGACAGAAATGCAAAGACATTATGTAATGGTGAGCATTGACTAAACAATTAAATTTAAACTATTGAAACTTTTTAAACTAAATTCAAATATATATTTGATTAATTATTTGACTTCTAGTACTACGAAATGTCCTATGGATTGAACGTTGAAATGCATAAACAGGTATTTGAAAAAGACAAGAATAATGATAATAATAAAAAGAGATTGAACCCTAAATTGCAATGTTATGTTATGTCTGTCTTTTTAACTTCTTTACTGTTTTTGGTGGAAGTGTTATGAAAATAATAGAAATAACTGGTGTGTGTGTTAGGAAAGTGAGTTGAGGTTCTAGTAATGGTATTACTTGATTCTCCTTATTCTTTATTCTCTACTATAAAAATGATGAACATGTTTACCACTATTATCATAAAGTGCATCATTCACGCAAACCAGCCTTATATATGATGACGACAATGATGATGATTATGTTGATTATGATGAGTCTGTATGAGTCTCTCTGGAAGGAGAAGAGAAGGTGGTTCTGCGTGCTTAGCAAACTTGCAATGCCTATTATTATTACTATATTATTATTATTATTATTTAAGTTTGAAGCTGAAGCTCGTCGTCACGATTTCTGGGTTTATTACTCCAACTGATTAAAAGGCGCACTCATTTCTCAAGATGAGTCTCGCCATCGCTTCAATCATCAAAAACTTGATTTCAAAATGTTGTGCCTTTTCCTCATTTAAGCAAATCTATTATACACTAAATATAACAATCAGTTTTATGTTTTAGTTCCATTAGTTTAACTTCTTTTACAAAAGGATTAAATATAAAATATATTTATCTTAAATCTAAGGTTGCTTTATATTAGATATAAATATTAGATTTGATCCATTGCTTTGATGGCATATTTATAACCAATTTATTGAATTGGATTTCAATTATATGAAACTATTAATAGCAATAAAGTTTGAGAGTCACTAAATTAGACCTAAAAATGAGTAGACTTTATCGTTTGCTAAAAAGTGTCAATAGAAAAGTTAGATTTGAAAAAGTTGGGCAATAGGAGCACAATTTTGATGCGCTTGACTTATTTAGCTATAACTTGCTTTAAAAGTGATTATGGCATTAGGTATTACTATTACTACTTTAACTTGAATTATATTTGATGGCGTGATTTCACAATAATTTCCTTAGACTATACCAACTCCGTACTAACTAAACCGTTTCAACTTGTTATAAATGCATGAATGCTCTCATGCTGTACATTAGAGTGTGGGTGACTCTCAATTATTAGCATAAAATAACTGCTGGTAATGTTTACGCATTTCCCATCCAATTCTCACTATTTGGCTGAAAGATAGTGTATCTTTCGATGCAAAGCTGGGCTACAAATAGTGCTTGACTTTTGTCATTTAAATATTTGATCGTATTTTTTGCTTTTGTATTGAACATAGATTTTATCACAACTTCTAGTCATTACTTTTAGACTACTTTATAATCATTAACGTATATACAAATAATACATTAAGAACTTTGAAGTTCTCTATAAATATGAGATAAAGTGCTTTTATAGTTTTAAGGCATATCTATATATTTTCCATTTAATATCTTGAATGAGCCAAACATCCAAACTATACTTAAAATCTTACTTTCTTTGCAAAAGAAAATTGAAAAATATTTTTCAATTAAAAAATATAAAATTTATGTTTACGTTGGAAAATAACTTACGAGTGTATTTGAATAATTTCGGGGATTATATGACAGGCTTTACTTTATTTACTTTCTTTTTAAGTACAGTTTTATAGCAATGTTCATAAATTAATAAATATTAAATGATATACTAATAAGTATTAAAGAGAACGCGATATAACTTTAAAATGTGGGCTAATTATCTATTTTGATATAACATATAATTATTTTAATATTAACAGTGCTTTTCATAATTTATATCTCTAAATGAAAAGTTGACGTAAAGCTTATGCGCGTAAGAGGAATAGAGATTTGATGTTGAGATTTGAGAGTTGCACAACTGTTCTTGTTGTTCATCGATTTAGTTGTCTTTTCTTCTTTTTAATGCTTTCGCTCGTTTTTTGGATTCAAATTGGTTTTAGGCTTAGTTGAAGATTTGCATTACTTTTATGTAAATTCGTAAAAGCTTTGCACAAGTTATCCTCTCATGCAATAAAGTTGCAATGCAGGCGATGTTCCACTATATAAATGTGCAAACAAAAGATCGAAAGTTGAAATTTTATCATTTTTTAAAACGGATTTCATTAATCAAATTACTATAATGATGATTGAGTGATAAGTATCACATGACCAGCGCTCATTTCAAAGTGTGTATTATTTTTCATTATGATTATCATTATTATTAGTTGTCTGTAAAGGACACTGACTATAAGGATAGAAATTCTGTAAAAACAAGAGGAAGCAATTCCGTCACGAATCGATAAATACTGTACTTTTTACGGTCTCTGCTTTCGTCGCATTCCGCTTCCATGATTTCCCAAGCTATGCAACCAGAAAAAAATCCATTCAAAAAAGCACTCGCTGTGTAGCAAAGTATTATTTTGTCTGAAAAGACCAGAGACACACACACACACACTCACTCACTCACACACACACACACACAAAGTATATGATAAAAGGGAGAAGTGAGTGCAGTGAGCGCTGAGCACGCTATGTACTGTACATACATAATCAACTTTTCTTGCGTAATGCTAAGTTTTTATAGCGAGCCTCCTCCTGCTTTTCCATTATAGCAGCTCTATTCCATACATCATCATCATTGAAGTGCTGAATATAGTGTTCAAATCTTGTATTCATATAAGCATCCAATCAGCCAAAAGCGTTAACTAAAGATAACTCTTTTTATTGCAAAATGTTATTTAATCCTTTCCACCGAAAACTTTGTCAGACCGCATATTTTATTATATTATTATTATTATTATTATTATTTCAAAACATTTTTCTTCTGCTTATTTTTTCAAAATATTCACCTAAAAGAAGGCATAACATAATTTGATAAATAAATCATAAATCATTGCATTCAAATATTTTAATGTCTCATTTCTAAAAAACTATTTTCTTATTAATGCTAACAGTTTCTTGACTTATAACAAAAATATCTAAAGCAGAAAAACTATATAACATTTCT
The DNA here is from genome assembly GCA_033995675.1 of Nothrus silvestris. Classification (NCBI taxonomy): domain Eukaryota; kingdom Metazoa; phylum Arthropoda; class Arachnida; order Sarcoptiformes; family Nothridae; genus Nothrus; species Nothrus silvestris. The sequence goes on from JAUJYU010000156.1 coordinate 7,202, forward strand.
AAGTATAATTTGAGTAAATTTTATTGTTTATTTTCAGACTGAAATCGCAAAAAGATTGAATGCTATCATCGCTCAAATTTTACCATATCTTCAACAAGAGGTATGTCATAAATGAGAAAACGTAACAATGATTAAGTTTTTTATGAGTCCAGAACAGAGTGAAAGTTTACTTTATTAAACTTGTTGTAAATACAAATCGTTTATGAAAATATTAGACGCATCAGTGAATCGTGAAATATTATCGGCTTATTTCATAAGAAAGGTTGAGCCAAGTCTAGTGTTTGCTTCATTAGTGGTATGTTTAGCGAGTTTGAAACCAAACAAGTTTGACGTGAAAAAACTTAACAAATGAGTTCTCAAATGCAAACAAGTTTAGCTCAACTTATGTCGAAATAGAAATAATGTGCGACTGCGAATGGCTTTGAGAGCTTTATTTAACTATAAACACTTTTTCTATAGCTTCTGCCTTATTATATTATATTATATTTATGAACTACAGCCGACTTTCAATAATTTTTGAGTGCTTTATAAACAATTAATAATACCATTCAAACAATCGGCATATCATTTAACAATTTGGTTAATTATATTAAGTCTTGAATTATTAATAAGTAAGTTAATACCACTTTAATATGAAAATTGTATTTGCCTTCTGGTACACTATCAGTGTTTCTGTGCATAATATATTGGATAGAATGTACTTAAAGTTGCTCATATAAGATAAATTGAGGTGTTATGTGGGCTCTGATATTGAGAATCTCATTTGTGCGTGTCTTTATTCAGTCTTTATCTGGTTTTAATAGTAGCGTCGCTTGGCTTTTGAGAAAAATATTATGATCTCTAATTATTGAAGCCTTGGGCCCGCAATTAAGCTCACGAACATTGGGTTGTGAGAAATAAAAAACCAGTTTTGTTTTGTTGAACTTGTCTGCAAACTGTAGATCAAGATAATTATTATATATACTGCGGGATTTCAAGTCGGCGGGAGTAATCTCCCCCACACGCAACACAACGCAACATTAATTTTAAGGAAAAAACCTTCACATGTTAGTTACCCTATGCGCTGCAGGCGATTAAACGTTAAGAAGTTTCAAATACAATTTTGTTGTAATGAATTACACACGCAGTGCTAAGGTTTCCCCTTCGCAATTGTGGGCCATATAATTAGCATAACGATTATGTGCAAAAATACAACAGGCAACACTACCGAGCAAGCTAGCGAGATTTAATATCGCACTATAACTGTTATTTTAAGAATTATCTAAATTACTTCAAACCACCACAACTCATAAATTGGACAATTATTTATTGATTAATAATAACTTCATTTTTCAAAAAACATGATTAACATTATTTCAATAAATTTGAATTTATTTCATTGTTACCAAGTCTTTGATAGTTATGACATAATGATAGAGTACTGAATATTAACACTACGTATAACTGAATATTAATCACTATTGCCAACTAATAAGGACGCGAATTTAAATTAATTAATTGCTTATCTTTATGAGCAATTCGTAAATCAATATACAAAATGATTTGTATTATTGCATAATGTGCTGTTATGTTGACTTACATGAAGTTACACTATTTAGCATTTAAATGTCATATACATTTTAATTGCAGCACCAGCAGCAAGTGGCCAATGCGGTCGAGCGTGCAAAACAAGTTACAATGACTGAATTAAATGCCATAATAGGGGTAAGTTTTTCACTTCTTATTAATTATTCAAATCAGTTATAAAGTCATTAAGTCATATGAGAGATATTTAAGCTTTAAATTGAATTTAAAATTATGGTAATGTGTTATGTGTTGTTGTGCTATAATTAAAGTTTTTAATCTAAATCTCTTTCGATGAATGCTCTAAACTTATAAAGTCATCAAAATAGCTAATTTTCAACCTCCATATTCACAAATATTTGACTTTGCGTTCACTTCTTAAGTGAGAGTCAAATTACATGAGTTTTGCAGCTTTTGTTAAATTAGAAACTTGGCAGACGTTTATAATTAAATCATTAGAAATGACTTAATAACTTCATTTTATTTTTGGCACATTCTTACAAACTGTTCAAATGCCGACATATTGAAAAGGCTAACAATTTGAACATTTTTTTTCACTAAATATTATTATTATTATTATTAGTGCTCAATCGGCTAAAAAATCTTATTTAATGTATAATAAATAACTTTTGTATACAAAATAAAATGAATAATATTTTGTCAATTTTATCACATTTCACGCCAATCATGAATAGATAAATAAATTTAATAAATAAAATTTTAAATTAATGGTACATTTTGAACTTAAAAAATTCTGACGTTTATTTATCGCTTTTTTATTTAATTCATTACATGCAAAGCCTTTCATTAAAAGTTTAATTTTAAGCTAAATTTTGGCCTTTAATTAATTGATAGCAATTGAGCGCTCTTGTAGTTAATTAGTAAAACTGAATGGCATGAAACACAAGTAGTAGTCTTTCATAGGTTGATATGACTTAATGGAAACAAATTTAAAGCTTAGGTTTGAAAGTGGTTACTTTGTTTTTTATGAGTTGAAATAAATAAACACTAAGAAAAGCTTGTATTATAGCAACAAATGCATGCACAACAACTGCCGCCCCACGCTCACGGGCCACCCATTCCGATGATGCCTCACGCGGCAGCCGCTGCCATGGCCGCAGGTCTTCAACCCCCGATGCCCCCGAGCACAGCAGCCGGACTCTTGGCGTTGACCAGTTCACTGGCTGGAGGACCCGGAGCTTCACACTTGTCGAGCGTAGCGGCAGCTGCGGTCTCAGCTTCTGCAGCGGCGGCCGCTTTAAAAGATCATCGCGACGAAAAAAGATCGAGTAGTGGTAAGGCTTTATCGCTTTCATTCTTTATTCTTACTTATTGACAGCTAAAAGAATTTATTTTCTTTTTTCCAACCTTTTGTGTTCCGCCCATCTATTTATTTATACTCATAAACGAATGCAACTCATCGTAATCCTCATTCATCTCGATTGTATCCATGGATACTTTGGATACTTATGGCATCCCTACAGCTCATAGTGCTGAAGATCGTCATGTAAGTAAAAATGCACTTTTACTCCTATTTCTTTTTTTCATTTTTTGAGCCGATCCTCTCTTTATTCATATATTGTGTAAAAAATGAGTTCAACACTATTTCTTCCTTCAAGCCATACATCATCAGAAACTGAGAAAGTTTGGTTAGACTTCTTTATCGACATTTTAAGTTCATAATAGGCTTATATTTTTTTAGACAGTTTGTGTCACTAAATTGTTTATTCCATGTTAATCGACATAATTATAATAATGTACAGACTGTCCGATAGTTATTATAATAATGTACAGACTGTCCGATAATTATAGTCAATTATTTACTAAAAGTGAATAGCGTTAAGGAAATGAATTTATGATACAAATAAACTACAATTATGGTAGTTTATGAGTTAGAATATGCTTTGTTTGCCAACTATTATATGTGGACATTGGTTGAGAATAAACATAATTTTATTAACATTGAGTACATCAAAAGAAATTAGTGAAATTTGATTTTTGAATGTTGTGCTCAATTTCTTGAATTTCATGTTATTAAACATTAATTTATATTTTAGAAAACAAGAACGACAAAAATTCAAAATGATTAAGAAATAAACATTAATTTTATCCATTTAATACGCATTAACAATAAATTTCTACTTTATTTGTAGTCACGATTGCTATAACTTATATCTAAAGTAATATAACACGAAAAAACAGCTATTATTGTTGAGCTAGTATTTTTAAAATGAATGCTATACTGTATTGACTATAATTATCGGACCTTGTCTATTCATTGTATATACTGATCCTCATAATAGTGATCGTCATTGTCCTTTTGATGAGGGGGAGGGGGAGGGGGTATAGATAGGGCTATTTTCGACTGACACTCATAAAGGTGTGTAGAGAGGGTGATTTTTTAAAATATTAAAACTTTTTAATATGTCAAAACTTTAATAACAATCTCAAATGCCTTTTAAAGAACACAGAAAAATACTACAAACATGAAATATAATCACTAAAGCCTGGAATTATATTTATTTATAATGGTTTAAATATTTTATAGTATAATTATCGAATATTACTAAAAATACACAAATATTTACTTAATTTTTATTGATATTCAAAAAAATTCAATATGAATGGTTATAATTAACTATAACATAAACAATTAGACTTCAGTAAAATTTAATCTCTTGTCTGTAAAATTCGAAAAACCGCGTTTAACATAAAAAATACTTATTGGTGCGAATTTGAAATTATTGTGTAGGATTTATTACAATATTAGTTTTTCCATCAAACCTTTTAGAATAATCGGAATAATATTATATTCTTTTAAATAATAATTTCAATAGACTCAGGCTAGCTTAGGCTCTAGGTTCGGCTCAAGGACCCATTGGGCTCAAGAACTAGCCCTTTTGCAAAGTCTCTCAGAATTTAAAGCCTAGGCCCCTTTATTTTTAGGATTAAAGGCTCCGACACATACTAATAATCATGTATATTCTCTTTGATAATTACAAAACTTTTTAAATTTGACTTATTTTGTATCTTTTGTATCTATAAAAAGTGCAACTTTTTCTTATATTTAATTTAAGAGCAATGCTTTAAGAATTAATTGAGTTAATTTATATAGTTAATTTTGAGCCTAGTCTCTGTGCTGTGCATCTCTTACTTTTGAAATCACTATTTTATTCCAAATATACAGTAATAATATTCTGAATGAATCAAATTTATTTTCATTAATCAAATAACTTCCAAAAGTGCTTCATATGTTAAATAATTAATTAACCCCTCGAATATTGATTTATAAACTTGAGGCCAAAGGTGATTCAGATAGATATAAAAGTTTAGGGCATAAAAGTCTAACCGTTGGGATATTTATTATATACGATTTTCCTGCCTTTAATAATGACTTATACAAATACTACTATTAAAGTTATGGTAGTATTGGCGGTGGCAGTGTTCTTAAATGCAAATGTATTTTAATATTGTATTTAGCGATAATAGAAATTATTATATCGAATTCCATTTTTAACTCAAAATTCATTTATCAAAATTGTCGATCAAGTAAGCGATCGCTTACTCTCATATCTAGAGAGGGAAGGGGTGCACTTTTTTTCATCGGCAGAGGGGTTATTCAGATTCTCTACGGTTGGAGAGAGGGTCCGCCATTTTACCCCTACCCTATACCCTCCCTTTGGTGATCCTGATATATAACTATGTTTTACTGAAATTTTATGCTCAATTAGTTCTTTATAACTTGAAATATTAGTTGCAATTAATTAATTAAACAATTGGTCATTCGATATGCCTTAAGTGATAGAATGTCTGTCACAAAATAATTGAACGAATAATTTTGTCTGAAATTTAATGTCTGCCTAAATAAGATGAAGCATTATTTATTTTTGTTTTACTTATCTTAACTACAATTTATGGGTTTTTCTTGCAATTTCGCCCAATTTTATAAATGGTGTTAAAATTCAACGTTACTGTTCTTTGAGACATATAGTATAGTAATATAAACTTAGATATATTATTCTTTTTTATATATATAAGTTATATATATTATTTTAACTGCAACTCATTCCCATTGGTTTAGTATTCCAAACTCGCATCATTTGAGCTTCATTTTTGTTTCACCGCACATCCTGTCATTTGGAGTCATGTAACTCGATAACTGAGTGATGTCGGAATGTTACTCAATACGAGTTGAGAATAGCTAACCAAAACATTAAACTACCTCAAAATATATCACTACTTTAAAAAACGAGAGAAAGCTTCCATATACTGTATTCCCAGTACTAAATAAACTGCATGTTCGCTATAGTATAGAATACTTAAATTGGAAATGCTATCATTACCTCACATAAATAGGATAAATGTTTTAAGTTATAAACTATAAAAGTGATAAAAATGATGAATCCCATAGGATTGGGTGGTTCTGTATTAAACTGCACTTTTAATATTTTCTTGTATTGAGTCTCAGCTTTTTAACCATATTAGAGGTCTTTATTTGAATTGAATCGTAGGCAACATTCCTCACATATAAGCAATTGATTTTTTAATTTAATGAACTGGAATTATTTAATTTTTAAAAACAAACTCATAAATCAATCAATTTGAAGAATTTTTTAACTTTTCTCAATAGTCTTGATATATAAATAATGAAAATTTGTATAATTAAAAGAGTTTTATTTGCATATTTGAATCCGCCTTTTCTGCAATGTTAATATAGTATATAAACCACAATAGTTAGAAAAAATAAAGTGCTTTTTACACTTTCTAGTTTTAATAATGCATGAATTAACAATTGGATGTGAAGTACAAGTGAAGGAGAATGCGATCATTATTCTGGAAACCAGTGCAGATGGTAGTAATAATAAGCTTAAACATTCACTGCATACTCATAACATTAACATTACTCTTTGCTCTCTAACTCACTTTCTATGCCTATCTCTCCTCTGCCGTTCATTTCGGGCGTAAACCTTCAATTCGTCTAATAGTTGTGTTGCGTGCCCTGAGTTAAGACAATTTATATCCTAAAATGAGTTGAATCATTACTTCTATCACTGGTGTAAGTATTACAGCAAATGGTGTTACGCATGCATGAGTGATGCATTCATGTGCATTCTTCCAAAAAGACCATCTCTACTTCCTTAGCTTCTGCTGATCAAAATTAACGCTTTTTGCCAGAGTTTTTTGTTTTTTTTACTTTTTATATAATTTTCCTTTTTTAAAAACGAAATACAATTTTGTAAAATTATGTCTACTTTATTGTTAATAATTTTTATGCCAACTTTAAATCGAAATTTGTTTTTCAAAAAGTTCTTAAAACGATTGAACATTTCTAATAATCTTTAAATAAGATAAAAATGCATAAAAAAGAATCTAAATATCTATTTTAAATTGTCCAAATATCATTGATAGTTTGCAAAGTATTGATTTTTATTCGTTTTATAAATAAATTGCAATCCATGGAACAGTTTTAAGCTTTTTTTTAAAAAAAATGAATCGATTTTTGAATATTATTAATATATCAAAATTAAGAGAATTATTTAGCAGTGTTTAAAGTACTCAACCTTCAGCTTACTTCAAAACAGTCTTAATAATCTCATAAAATAATAAAACAAAAAGTTATAAATTTTCAAATTCATTGACTTCCTAAAAGCGTTCATATCAATAGAATTTATTAATTGAGATCAATAAAAGAGATCCGCCCAATACTGTCATAACAAATCGACAGTAAATGTACTTTTAAAAAATCCAAACGAAAGTCAATATAACATTAGATTACATTTATGTATTAGTTTTATTAGAAAATATATTGTTTACTAATTAGAGCAGCGCAAGTGCACTATTGCGTTTGGTTGCAGAAGAAGTGCTACCACTAATGTTCTCATTGGAACAGAAGAACACAATAGATTGCTTTCTGCCATGTCTGCCATGTTTACTAATGTTAATGCATATGTGCGTTGAACAGCATGTGAAAGGGAATTACTTTCGTCAGTGCTGTTTCGCTATTGATATTGTATACTCTTTTTAGTTAGTATGCATACAATGCATGTCGGATTGTGGTTAGTTTGAGAAACACATACGAAAACGGATGCAATGACGCGCCCGCTCACTCTCACAGTTTGGACCATTGATTCCTAATGTAAGCTTAGCTTTCATTGCAGGGGTGTATGTATTCTCGTGAAGGGGAATGTGAGGGCAGCGGTCCCTCTCTTAATACAATAATCTCTGATAATAAAGAGCCCTTTATCCTTATCATCAGAACCCATAATGCATACGAATATTGTAGTGAATGCGAAAACCAAACGGAGGAGATTTTGCCTGAGAGGAAATGCATGGATGGGTAATGAACTGCTTCCCCCAATCCCCCAAACTTCCCAACTCGTGACCTCTACTGTATATTGTTATTCACGTGGGTTTGACGACTAGATGTCAGATTCATGTTTAACCACTAGTTTTACAAATCATATGCTTCAATACCAAACAAAATCAAAATTATTACAAACACTTCTTTTTATTCATATGTATTTTTTAAACTTAAAATAAATTCATAATTCAGCAAATGATTGGAAAAAATATAGCTTTCCGTTAGACTTGACTCTGAAGATTTTCTTGTTTTATGTCTTCTTTAAGAATATGTTGAGACTTAACCGATTTATTTTTTTAATATTCTCATAAAAGTCTTTTGTTCAATGCATTAATAGTCTATCAAAGACTATCATATATTGAGAAATAGCCGCTGACGTGAAGTTTCGACAATTAATGATAGGTCAGAAAGATGCGGGATGTCTGGTTTTAGTGTTATAGTAGTAGTGGTACAAACTGTAGAGTACAAGTGTGTGTATCTGACAGTATGAGGTTTAGAGCAATCCTACTCTGCGGGCGGTATCGCTGGCAAAGAAGGCAAACAGCATTTCAAATCGGTTTAGACTCGCATGAATCGCATGATTGAGTTTCTGTAACGGAGTATGTATTCGCATCTGGTTTTATAGTGTTTATACATTTGCCATTGTGTAAAAGGGATGGGAGAGAATGAACATAACGACTTGTCTGGCTTTGATGTGTGGGGGAGATTAGCAGGAAAGCAGCTTTATGGGGGGTGAACGCTTTCCACTCAGGAAATTGGCTGTTGGGAGGAGTTGAGAGTGTAATTTGGCTGTTCATTGCATCCAAAAATGAATGCTTGATGTATACATTTAGGTCCGATTCCCAAATCTGTTTCCAACTAATTCAATAAGTGAGTCCCTTCTGGGATGAACTACTGCTTCGCTCTCCGCAGTGCCCTTCCATTCAAAAATAAATTATTGCTTGCCTTTCATTATATTGTTCACAAAATTGCTATCAATACTTTGCACATATTGATCGCCCAATACTTTATTATTATTATTCAGAGCCCTTACGAGTTAGTGTTGGCAATAGAGATATGATATTGAATTTCTATCAGATTAAATATTAGACACTGCATAACATATTCAATGGTTTATTCATTTCAAAATTCAGTTAATGCTCTTTAAATATTTTGCTTATTATTCATATATTTATTGTTTGTGCTGAATTGCGATTTCTAACATATTATATCATTTCTAACATATCTAATATATTATATCAAATTCATGTTTTTTCGATGCAATAATTCTCTATATTATGCAATTATAACTCAATTAATTGTTTGTATTACTTAACAAATGCATAAAATTCTAGATATTAAATACATTATGAAAAGTATATTTATAGCAAACAACTGCCAAAAATCATTATAAAATTTTATGAATTTCAACATTTTTAAATTTATGGTTTTATCAAATAATTTATAACTACTGTTAGATCACAAATGTTGAGTTAATGAGAAAATTTTCTATATCTCACATTAGAATTATTTTAATAGCATTTTTACTGATTGAGTATTTGTGGCAAAAAATCGATGAATAATTTTTATAATGTTTTTATGAAAGTGAAGTTCTGAATCAATATTTAACGTTCACTTATATGAAAACATACAAATTAATTAAGTTTATTCGCTATTTTTTGCAAATAATAAAAAAGTAAAATATATTCGTTTAATAGCTTAGAATTTATATTTATGTACTCAAAAATAAATAATAATTGCTTTATCTTCAATTGGTTTATAACTTATAAAATACAAACTTGTGTTCAGTCAATTCATTAAAGTTAACGAAAACTATTTAAACTGTTAAAGTTGTTAAAATTTAAAGTTAAAGTACTTTAAGTAATCTTAATTTTTGAAGTTATTATTTTTTGTGACATAACTTCATAAGCTTTTACCATTTTTATTGCATTAAATTTGACTTTTTTCTTCATTACATTAG
>JAUJYU010000157.1:0-17080 GCA_033995675.1 Nothrus silvestris
GCTTAAATTCAGTGGGAACGCATGGGAACGCAGTTCCCAGAAATATTTGAAAGTAATAAGTATATTTAATAGCTTTTGTTTTTTAATTTTTTAAATTGAAAGCAAATGTTTTTACTATTGTATACAGAAAATAAATTTGCAAATTTTGAATTTTACTATTATAGATCGTAATACACTTCTAGCTACATAAAATTTTTTTGTAGAAAAAAATATTGGTGAGTTCCCACAAATATTTATTTAGCATTTAAGCCCTGGTTACAATACCTGAAACTTACATTAATTAATTAGCGTAAGGCTAAACAGTTATAAAATGAATCCATTTGAAAATTTTTATAATTAATATTGTGGTTATGATTAAATAAATGATTGAATTATAAATTATTATTGTTTTGGTTTTAGGTTATCAGATGAGAGGATATATGATAGGGACAGAACTGGCTCTTGTAATAACTATGAACGCGTTGTAGATCGTGATAGTCCTTATATAAAGAGGAATATCAGTTATTTGGATGATAACGACTATTCAAATAGAAGTAGATCTCGTGATAGACCTTTTAGTCGCAATGTTAATAATAGTTATGCGGATGGATTAGAAAGGTTTGTATTGATTACTATGTTTTAGATTATTATAAATTAGTTAAATTGTTGTATAATCTGATTGCTATATAATTGGATTAGAAGTCAACCCCATTTTCGCGCTTATGCGAGAAATAGCAGCCAAACCCACTTCGATGCACAACGCTATCCATCTTCAGAACAACTCGAAGAAACTAATGTCAATAGTAATACTTCTTCGACGTCATCCACTCAAAGAGGATCAGTCTCACGTCGCATGACATCAGTGACCACAACGAGCGGAGGCGTCAGTTCCACAGTTTCATCGCCGCCACATCTCAAGCCATTGAAGAAGAAGAAAAAGAAGAAGTCACTGCGCTCTCATTCAGCGTCTCCTTCGCCATCGCGTTCAAGTTCGTTAAGTTCGACAAGAAGTCACTCGAGTTCCTCTTCAAATATATCGACATCGAGTGCCAGCAGTCGCACTCCGTCGCCCTCAAAGTCACAGTCGTCCCCATTGTATGTATTGATTATAGCCTTATCTGTTTGTTTGCTATTTAAATAATATGCGTATTTGTTGACAGACAGTTGTGACTAAAATGGATTATTTTTCTCTATTCAATTGTATTACACTATACTATACTATACTATACTATACTATACTTTTCTCTTTTGTTCAGATCATTGTATAGCAATCGCAAAGGATCTTTACATTGCACAGAAAGGCCCACCACTGGCAACAGTGCTGTCTTAATTTCAGCGCTCACGACCACCACCAACAATATTAGCACACATTCTCAGGGTTCTAATCACACTCCACTTCACAACAGTAGTGCTACTCCTGGTTCTGATAGTTCTGCAGACAAAGACGATACCAGACCCGTAGCCATATGTGTCAAAAACTTGCCCGTCAGGTCAACAGGTTTGTCAATTTTCCTCTCCACTCATTATTATATCCTATAATTATTTTTAATAAAATAGTTATTATATGTTTTCTGATTTATATCAGACTCGAGCTTAAAAGATGGTCTTTTTCATGAATATAAAAAACACGGGAAGGTTACTATGGTTAAGGTTGTTGGACAGGGAACTGATCGGTTCGCAGTCGTCTATTTTAAGAAACCAGAAGATGTTGATAAAGCACTTGTAGAGTCAAAGGTCAGTGTATGTAATAATATATGAAATTTGACTTCAGATACGTCCAGTCTTTTATGTGAAATAAATATAATTATTTTTGTCTAATATTTAGGATAAACTATTTTATGGCTGTAAGATAGAAGTGTCAGCTCATGAAGGCATTGATGCTGAAGATAATGATTTCAGACCATTAGAGGCCGAACTCGACGAACACCACCCAAAGGCGACGCGCACTCTATTCGTGGGAAACTTAGAAAAAGATGTTTCGACCACTGACTTAAAGGCACATTTCGAACAATTCGGAGAAATAATTGTGAGTCATGTCATTAATTTACTTTCAATTCACTTCAAGGCTAACATCTCTTATATATTATAATTTGTGTTTTCCCTTCTTTTTTACTTTGTTTGTTATTTTATATGAATATATATTTTATATGAATATATTTGATATGAATATATTTTCTGTAATAAATTGTTTCTTCTTTTTTGTTCCAATAATCTCAAGGAAATTGATATCAAAAAACAGGGAACCCTTTCCTCGTATGCGTTCATACAATTTTCAGACATAAGTAGTGTTGTAAAAGCCATGAGAAAACTCGACGGCGAAAATCTTGGCGCGAATCGAATCAAATTAGGTTTTGGCAAAAGTATGCCAACAAACAGTGTTTGGATTCACGGAGTATCTGAATCATTGACTGATAAGTCTCTTTCATGGCATGCAAACAGATTTGGAACAGTTGTTAATCTAGTGATAGATCGCGAACGATGTAATGCACTTATATTTTATGATAGCGTAGATTGTGCTCAAATAGCAGTCGCAGACTTGAAGGGTCGTGTTCTTAGTGGTCGTAAATTACAAGTAGACTTCGCGAGCCGTGAGTGCCAAACAGCGTTCTTCGACTATTTGGAACATTCGGGACAAATCACTCCCGGAGACCGACCTTATGAGAGAAGGACTACCAATACTAACACCAATTGGAATGAATTTGATGAACGCATTCCTAATTATGATTCACATAACAACACAAATCGTGGTCATAGTCGATATCAGTCACGCACATCGGGCAGGAATTATCGCCCGCAGTCACCGCTACCGCCTTTTCAACGAACCCCTCAGTCTAGTTATAGTGGAAGAGGTCGGGGGTTTCGATTTCAAGAGGGATATCGAAAAGATTTCGTTGATAGAAGACATCGAAACTATGATCTCGAAGACTTCGAAGATAATGAAGAAGGATATCGTGAAGACGATCGAGATATCAATTATCGCGACCGAAGTCGTGAATTGAGTGAATCCTGTAGTAAATCATTTTCGCCATTAAGAAGACAAACAGATGGTAGTGAAAGTCCTAAAGAACGCCGCGACGGCCGCAGCACAAGTCCTTACTCTCGAAGTGATATCAGTAACAGCAGAGATAAGTCAGACGCAGAACTGCCCCATTCGTCAAAAGAGCGCTGCAATCGAAGAGCCAGTGAAGACGTGATTCACGATGAGTGGAAATCATCCGATTCTTTGGATCGGATCAACAGTCGAAGAAATAAGCACAAGAACTGTGATTCAGATATTGTTATTTGTAATTCGCCAGCAGTGAGAAGATTGAGTCACAGTATGAGTCCATTACCTAAAGAGAAAGCAGTCAACAGCAAAGGTCAGAACACTCCTCAAAGTCCAACTGCTAGTCCCTGTTCTTCAAGTTTCGCGAGTCCTTTGCGAACGGATAACATGGATGTCGACACAGACAAAGAGTTCGATCCCAGTTGTGGCAGTTCTAATGTCTGGAGGAGGAAATCGGTGGATGACAACAATTTAGACACAAACGAGACGCTAAGGCTTCGGTCAGGTTCGGTGTCCGACTCGAGTGAGAATGGATTCGTTCGCGAATCAGTTAAGCGAAAACATGTGGACAGCGAATCACCCGATACGCCGACTTCGAGTGAAGCGATCGGACACTTGGAACGCAAGAAGCGATTGCTGGCTTGTGTCGAGTCATTGAACATTCATAAAGAGAGAACGCAAACCAGTGATACAGTGAAAAGTGAATTAGCGAAGTTGCTCAAGAGACGGTCCAGTAGTTCTAGCGGTGCCAACAGTGATATTAAATCAAAACAGGGGTGTGTTATGAGTTTGATTGAACAATGCTTTTTTGGGGAACACACGGATACATCTCATCATCAATTAGTTGATGTTAACATTGACTCTAATGCTAAGCCACGTAATAAGCATAATATAAATAGTATTAGTATTAGTACAAAATCAGGGAAATGCTCATATGGTGCTAAAGACACAAGTGCTGTACAGCCACTTAGAATTATTGATGCAACTTCACCGATCGTCAATCACTCCTGGCCTGACCCCCGGCGACACTCGTTATCATTATCATCGATGTCATCATTGTCTACATTGTCTTCATGTTCTGCTCAATTGTGTTCATCTCATACTAACTGTAAAGTCCATCGCAAACTAGAGAGAAGTGATGCCATTTATGAAATGAGTTGCGACAGCGATCTTAATGTAATATCAAGAGTGTCCTCATCTGACATCGAGTGTATGGATCGGACTTCACTCAAACAGGATGTGGTTCACAGTACAACACCTAAACTAGAAGACCATTGTTCGAGTGAAGTCTCGTCATCAAGTGATAAAGTGGCGGCGCTCACAATGAATAAAAAGCCACCATTGATCGGACGATCTTTAACATGTCCGGCAGTAATTAGTGGTCCACTTTCTTTACCGTTACCTGAATTTGCTATTACTCTTAGAGCTGAAGCTAATAACAAAGTGACTCACATTCCTGTAGTACAGCCATCACAAGCTTCTCCCAAAAGTACTACAATAATGAGCCCTTTGGGCAATTTGTCACCAAATAGTGTTGTGCCAAAAAAGTTAAAGTCGGATATTATTCTCAAAGAAGGAATGCAATGCTTGGTCTCGACCACTGATAACCCGGACTCGAATAGTTTAAGTGATATAAAAACAATTAGTGTTTCGAGTACTAAAGTGAAAAGCGAGACCTTCGAAGAAGTATCTGATCCTGAAATGTCTCCATCGAGATCTCCTTCCCGATCGATTGAGGACAGGATACGAGCTCTCGACGAAAAATACAACGCCTGGTCGGGAACTACGGCTACAACGCCGGTCGTTAAGGTTGAGAAGACTCCGACACCAACTATTGATTACAGCAAATATAACATTAAAAAGAAAAGTCAAATCAATTCGACTTCATCTACAGATTCACAAACTAGTGAACCGTCAGATATAGTTAAAAATTTGTTATCGAAGTCATCGATTTTCGATCAGGACTCCAAGCGATTAGAGTTGATTAATGAAAAATATGAGCCAAAGGAAGTCAACTTTGAATTATTGACATCACCGAAATCGAAGCCCGTCTTTCGAACCAAAGCAGCAGCAAAAGAGTTCTCAACTCCAGCAAATCTTCAGTTATCATCCATGTCTACGCCCACCGATAAATCACACGACAGTTTGCCAAAGAATACATTACATCATTCATCGCACCATTCATTACATAATCAATCACATCATACCAGTACTCATCCAAATCATCCGATTCCCGGATCTCTGGCGAGAAAGTTGTCTGAACCGACACGTCTGCCATCAGTTAAGAAGGAGCCCATCACGCCTTCAACACCAACTCCACCTGCGCCTAATTCTGCACCTCCAAGAAGTGGTTCCAACCCATTTAGTCCATTCTCAAGAACACCTCATAATCCAAATTCTTCGTGTTCTTCAACAGTCACACGTCTGCCTCAATCCAATCTTTTGGGCGGATTAAACATCAAAAAGGAAACGACGATTCCTCAGCCCATTAGCTCTATTCCAGGGAAAGATGTGCCAAAAAGTAGAGATCCGCGAGAGAACAGAGACCCACGAGTTATGGCAAAGAAAGACAATGCTCTTCACAACAGTATTAATGCAAACAACACCTCAACGACAATGAATATGCAAAATATGAAAGACCAAAATAATAGCTCAATTAAGAAAGAATTATCATTATTGTCTTCAACGAATTCACAGTTTGCTAAAAGTGAATTCGCTAAAAAAGCATCACAACTACAACAACATTCTTCATCTTTGCCGCCACACTTGGCTTCAAGTGGCTTCTCATCAAAGGCCCAAAACCTCTCTTTCCCAACGACTCAATCAAATCAGAGACAAGACTTAAGTAAAAAGAGTGATCAACAACAAGTGCCCACCAATAAAAAGCATACATCTTCTGATACTTTAGAGACACATCAAGTCTCCACTGATTCTGAATGGTCGAGAATAACAAGTGATTCAAAGGATAAGTCAATCAAAACGGAAAAAATAAGACATCACTCACAGAGCGGCTCAATATCTAAAGAGACGTCTGAGAATGCATTGTCGACAACACAGAAAAAGGTGTCGGAAAAGGATAAAAAGGGTGATATCAACAGATCTATTGACAAAAATAAAATTCCAATTTTGAGTAAATTAAAGGAAGACAAGAAAACTTTTAAGAATAAGGAAAGCAAAACACTTTTCACTAAAACTGATTCTAAAGAAAAAGATAAAGAAAAACTCAAATCAAAGTCAGAAATCAAATCTGAGAAAAAGACTGACAATAGCAAAGAAGTTAAGACATCCAAATCAGACAAAGATAAACATAAGAGGGACAGATCTTTCTCAAAAGATAAATCTAAGGATACAAAACTCAAACCATCAGAAATAAAAATGTTGCTCGAAATTCCAGATACAGACGAACCCATCTATTTCTCAATGTATGACAAAGTGAAAGCCCGATCGAGTGCTAATCAAAGCTTAAAAGTGGCAAAAGATTTAGAATGTGTTCGACAAAAGTTTAGTCAACTAAAAGATAAGCGACAGCACAGAAAAGATGACGACAAGAATAAGTCGAGTCAAGACAGTGACTCAGATTCTGACGACAGTTTACGCGATAGAATCCTGAATAAGCAAAAGAAGTCAAATTTGCCCAAAAAGCGAAAGATTAATATTGAGACCACATCTGATTCATCTTCTGATGACGACGAGCTTTTGATGAACAAAAAGACCAAAAATCTTGTATCAATGGCTAACGATTCAGATCTTGATTCAGATTTGGAAAGACTGATCTCAAAAACAAATAAAAAGCACCACAAAGAACAAATTTATAGCAGCGATTCATCGATGGAGGATTTGTCAACAATAAGTTCTCCCAGAATGACAAGTAGTAGCAGTTGTAGCAAAGCTTTGGGATCCAAATCTAAATCTAAACACGAAGACGACTCCAGTGATGATGAAGTGCCACAAAAACAAATGAAAAAGAAGAAAGAGCTCAAGAAGAAGGTTAAGAAAGAAAGGGATAAATCCAAATGTGAACCAACTAAAGAAAATGCAAATGAAAAGTCTAAAGAGTCCAAAGAGTCCAAAGAGTCCAAAGAGTCTAAAGTAGAGAGAAATGAGAGTAAGACTAAAATATTGACTAACGATAAGACTCAAGAACTAAAAGTTAAGAAAAATAAATTATCGCGAGATAAGGATAAAGAAAGGAAACGCAGCGGTAGTGCAGATGATAACGAAGATAACAAACAAAAAATCGCTAAAAGAAAGAAAAAGAAAGCCAAGACTTCTAAACTTAAAGAGAAAAGGCATTCTTCTTCTAATAGGGATAAAAGCACTGATGATAAAAATATCAAACACAGTGATGGCTCTTCTAAACAAGAAATAGTCACATCAGACCATGAGATGAGATCTTCGGGAATGTCAGATCTTGAGGAATGTCTCAAAAGATCATATCCTGAAGTCAAATCTGATGAATCTGATAGTGAAACGAGAACTCATGTGATTAAATGCTATAATAAAGAATATAATAAGGAATATAATAAAGAATATAATAAAGAATATAATAAAGAATACAATAAAGAGCATATCAAAGAACAGGCCAGAGGTGTAGTCAGTCATACAGAATGGGAAAAGTCGGAAACTACGAAACCGAATGAAAAATCAATCGGTAATAGTAGTAGTAGTAGTAATAGTAGTAATAGTAATAGTAATAGTAGTGTTAGTAATATTAATAACAATAATAATAATAAAGTTTTAACTAAAATGAATCCATGTTTACCAAAATTGGACAAAACAGACAAACCTGACAATAGAGGCAATAAATCGCCTAAAAAATTGACTAAAGAATCAGTCATTCAGAAAGAGTCGGAAATTAACAAAAAGAAGGAAAACAAATCAGTAAAAGATGATAAAGTGGTTAAGGAAGAGGTGAAGAAGAAGAAGAAGCAGTTGAAAAGTAAAGATAGAGATAAAGATCGAAAAGAGGATAAGGAGAAAATTCATGAAAAAGTTAAAGATAAGGATAAGGAGAAAGACAAGGAGAAAGACAAGGATAAGGATAAAGATAAGGATAAGGATAAGGATAAAGATAAGGATAAGGATAAAGATAAGGATAAAGATAAGGATAAAGATAAGGATAAGGATAAAGACAAAGACAAAGACAAAGATAAAGATAAAGACAAAGACAAAGATAACGATAGAGAAAGAGACAAAAAGAATAAATTGAGAGAAGATATTATAAAAGCGAAATCTCCTTCGCCTCCACCGAAAACGCCCGAAATATTGAAAAGTTCTCCGACTTATAGTGATATAATTGGTCCGCGAGATAACGACAGTTCGTCATCAGATAGTAAAGTAGATGAAGATATCATAAAGAATGCGCGTAGACTTGAGGAATGTATGATGGCTGGAGACGTTTCTGATGATACGACCAGTTCTAATGATGATTTGATTCTTTCGACTACAAGTCAGGCAAAACCAATTTTGATCTCAAATCTGATTAAACCGACAAAAGATGAAAAACTACAACAACAGCGCAGATATGAAGAAGAAGCTGCGATTCAATCACAAAGACTTCAAAAAGAATTAATGGAAACGAATGAGTTGAAAGAGATGAAGCGTCCATTTGATGAATTAATGAGTCATTCAAATGTTGCTTCAATTAAATCGAATACTGACGTATCACTCAATGAAAACAAACCGATTATTGACGAAACTATTTTTGCAATCAATAGTGTGGTCAACAAAGACGTCTTCAAAGACGTCTTTTCAGATGTGGAAACAGATGTCAAGATTGATGAGAACAAAGAGAGCGAATTGGATGACCAAAGAAAGATGGAGGATGACCTCGCAGTGGCGGCTCTGCTTCAAGACATGAACGACCCCGTCATTAAAGATAATGAAGAAGAGCAGGAAGAATATGTCGCACCTCAGGAACAGATCGATGAAATTAGTTATATGGGAATGCTTGGGGATGAAGAGCTGCCGCTACAGATCGCTGAGAGTTCTCCCGAACCATTAAATGAAGAAACAGTATTGAAATCAATTACTGATGAAATCAATGAAAAGATTGCATCCAATGTTAGAGAAGATTCTGACCACGAAATTAGTAAAATTGATGAAAATGAGGTCAAACTGGAATCATCTCTCCCGACAATTGTCGATGAAATTAAGAAAGACTCAAATGAATGGCAATCAGAAGTTATAGATCCGACTTCAGTCACAACGGATATTAAATCGGAAGAAAATATAATTAAATCGCCTGAACATAAAGTTCTTGAAATTGAAGTATTCAATGAAAAATCGGATACAATTGAAGTTATTCCTAATGAGGAAACGCCAACAAAAGAAGAAGAGAGTAATTCATTGATAATCGATATCAAAGAAAGAGAAGTAGTCAACACTTCTCCGAATTTTACAGACAATAATCTCATTGAAAAGGAAAAAGAAATTGCAAAAGCAGAAGACATTTCTTCATATCCATTGCCAACACTATTGCCATCTTTGGCCGACTCTATTCCTGATGACAAACGGGACAACTGTAGTGATGGAGGAGTTTCTGATAAAACTGAAATATTTGAAGAGCAGGAAAATGATCACCAACTCGAAGAACCTAAAGAACAACCTATTCCTCTAACTGCAGAGGCAGAGATCCTTTCAAATGTTTCAACTATTGAAACCAAATTGACTCCAAATGATGAAAGTCGTGACGAAAGCGAATCGGACGATAAGAAAACATGCGAAAGACCGAGACGTGGACGAAGAGCCAAAACTAGAAAATACTCTGAATCATCTCTTCAATTGCCTCGATATGAAACGGGATGCGTTACTACTACTCCTACTATTCCTATAACTACTCCTTTAAGTGCTAGTTCGGCCCCACCTGTTCTCTTGTCGGTTACTCCTAAAAGAGGACCAAAGCCTGTTGTCGAAAGAGCACGACGTAGTGGTCGAACATCTGGTATGGAATCAGCCACTGATGAACAGACAAATGATAATGAACTGTCCGGCGATGAACAGCACTTGAAAATTGATGAACAACAACAACAACCACAACAACAATCACAACAACAACCACAACAACAACCACAACAACAACCACAACAACAACAAGACGAAGAGCCAAAGAAATGCAACAAAAGAGGCAGAAAGAAAAAGGTTTCGGGAACTTTCAATAGCGCTGATATTGCAAAATCACTTGAAGAGTCGCAAAAGAAGGAGCGTATTTTGTTGTCATTAACAGTTCCAACTGATAAGAGTATATCAGAAGCCAGAAAGTCAAACAGTCCTTATGATGTGTTTGAGTTTAGAGATTCCGACGAAGAGGACGCTCCACAACTACCACTCGAACCAATTCATAATAAGAGCACTGAAATAATTAAACAACAAATTACTGCTCACGCATTGCCTGAAAATACAGAAACAATAACTAAAAAGCACGCGGAAGAGACACAAGCGGTCAAAGTTGCTGACCATCATCCGGACCAGAGTAGTAAAGAATATGTGAGTGAAGTCTCACAACACGGAAAACTGTCAATCACTATACGACTCCATTCTAAGGACGGACAGGACGGCAACACTACAGGAACTGCTGAAGTGGTGAAAACTTCAAAAGCAGTTTTCTCTGAAGATGACACTAAACCACTAAAAGCTGAAACATCTACTGATTCTTACGCTAATAAAGGATTACGAAAATCAGCGCGACTTATGTCACAAATGCCTAAAACAACTGTTGATGAAACCATTGAAGATGTCATTAAAGGCACGCTTAAGGATGAAAACAAATCTAAACGTATAACCAGATCAAGTCGTAAGAGTGAGGAAAGCATTGAATTGGATGACGAACACAATGAAGGTATGTTTTATTTGTTATCTTTTGTTTTATTAGCTTTTGTCTAATATATTATGAATTTAATTCTTAACTATTATTCAGAAATATTTTCAGGAATAAAATTTTTAAAAAAAATAAATTTATATCTAATTTCTGATGAAATTAAATCCGAATATATTTGAAAAGATGTTTTGCAGAAATATTCTAGAAGTTAGTTCCATAAGATTGCAATACGTATATTATATTTACAAAATCATAAGTTATAATTTAGAGCCGTTCAGAGAAGTATAGAATAGTTAGATAGAAAAGATAGATAGACAGCTTTTATTGGTCATCTTGAAGTTGTTTCATTCGCTTTTCAAAGAATTTTGGAAAACTTAAGAATTTAAAGTATTTTTTTTATTCGATGTGAACTTTCATTCCTATATCTAATATTGTTATTTAAATATAAAATATTTTTAATCTACGAAATAAGGTTATATGTAATTAAATTCAATGAAAAAACTGAACTTCATATTTATTTAAATGAATGATTAGATTTTTGATAGTTTCTGCAAATAGAAATATGATATAACATTACAGTTGACTCTCAGTATAGCGTACCACTACCGGACAAAATTTTGATAGTTATATCGAAAAGTTCGTTATTAAATAAACATTATTTAGATTTCATAGGTTTTCATTTGGTTCGTTATATCGAGTGTCCATAGTTTATGTGCTGAAAATGATGTATAAATTTTTTCTCCTATTTTGTGTAATTAATAGTTAGCTAAAGTGCATATGTATCAAATATTTATATTCATATTTCATGCTATAACTTGAAAGTTTTTGGATATTTATATCATTACAAAATCTACCCTTAGTTGTAAATTTTTAATTTTATGTTCTTTTAACAAATTATCACAAATAGCAGCTGTAATTGTGAATCATTGATTTAGTATTAAAATATTACTTTTAAGCAGGGATGGACAGAGAGGGGGTATAGCCCTATCTGCAAAAGCCATGGTGGGGAGACCCTTCTATTTTTAAGATACCCCTTCAAATAATGTATATTTGAAACTCCCAATTTCACCCCACCTGAAGCCCTATCTCGGTCGATCTTGCTCGTCCCTGCTTTTAAGCAACTGCTGTGGATAATTTTTTGTTGTTAAATACATGTGTTTTGTTTGACATAATGCGCTTATTTTTCAACACTATTGTCCCAAAACTTTAATATTTTGACTGCAAAAAAAAGGAGAATTTTTGTGCATAACCACTATCTGGCATTTTATATCTGTGTTATAATTATCAGAACTTCCGATTCAAATAAAATTTTCACAATTCAAAGCTTTTTTCATTTAGAAATTGGTCCGAACTCTTGTAAGAGGAGTTCATACATTTAATAGCGATTTAAATAGTTATTAAATATTACATTACATTTCTCTCTAATTTAAAAAAATTGTAGATAAATTTTCTTATTGAACTGAAAGGCAGTCTATCATTATTAATATTTGGTAATAATTCTAATTATTTTTTCAAAATATGACAGAATCAAAAAATTCGTTACGATCTTATCGAATCACAAGATCATCAACTCGTGGCTCAATCACTGCTGAAAACGAAACGAGTAATGACAACACTAGTGTTCAAACCCAACCAGAAGCTCATGAGGCGAATCTTCAACGCAGACCAGCTTTACCTCAATTGCCTGTTTTGAAAGTAGAATTACCTAAAATCGGTTTAACACAAAAATCCGCTGAAAATAACAATAAAAAGAAATCCGATGAAAACGATTCCACTCTAACAATACATAGCAATAGCAATACTATCACTACTACTAATAATAACAATAATAAAGAATCCAATGAAAATGAGGGCGAAGATTCACGATCGAGTCCGGCTGTTCTATTAGATCCGGTCACTGGTATATTAGAACCCGTTAAGAAAGCTTTTGAACCAACGGCTGTTATTCAGGTTACAAAACCCGCTGTTGTGACCACAACTGCAACACCAGTGACGGCAACCGTCACCACAACAATAGCCACAAACGTGATAACTACACCTTCTGTTATTACTTCGACGTGTATTCAAGACATCCCTAATATCTCCGAACGAATACATCACTCGACGACTGCATTGAAACTCAAAACTGGAAAAGGATTTAATTTAGAAGAAAAACCAATAATAATTCACGAAACACTGGCAACACCAACACTAACACCATCACTAACACCAACAATAGCCACCCCTTCAGTCACTGTAAAACCTTCCGAAAGTGTATCACAAACTACAACTACTATAACCTCAACTTCAAGTACTCCAATTCAATCACAACCAATTACAATAATACCGAAATATCCGCCTCCAGTTGGACAACCACTTGTTCCGATAGCACAGCCGATGCCCAGTCAATGGCCACAGAGTTTGGTTTCAAACGCTCCGGTGTGTCAATTACCAACACAACCTGCCATTCAAACACATACTGTTCGTCAGTTCCCGACACAAACTCCATCAGTAGTGACTACTATCTCGTCTCAAACACCGCATAAACTGCAACCTCCGGTTCAAACACACGCAGAATTGAAGCCTAAAGTGGAACCATTAGTAGTGACACCACAGCCACCACCGGCTCATTCAAAAATCGATACCAAAGCACCTCCAAGTATGCCTACAAGTGTTGTGACGAGTCATTCATCCGAGCAACTAATCTCTCCTCCCGTTCACCCAAAGCTTGATTCTAGAAATACAATAAACAATAACAAACCACAAACAAAGTTTACATCAGGCTTACAAATAGCTGGTTATCCCTCACCAGCACATGAGGCCGCTTCTCATATCTCTGTTACACCTAATTTGCAAACATCTGCTGGAAGTGGAGCCGGAGTTATAGCTGAACTCTTACAAAATCCGCATTTATTACAACAAAAAGATTATTTGGCGAATATTCAGTCACAGCAACAGCAACAACAACAGCAACAACAACTTTCAAATACAAGGTCTGGAACTCCAGCTTCAATTCACGAATCACAATCTGTGAGAACTTCTAATATGACACCTCCGGGAACTCTAACGCCACAAAATCCATTACTACCGCCACATATGTCAGGCTTGCATTTGCGACCTCCGGGTCAGTCGCAGATGATTGTTACGCCGCATATAGGAATGCATCCGAACGAGTTGAGTGCTTACGAACATATAAGACAACAGAATCTAATGATGTATATGCATAGTCCTCATTATTCTTCACTTCCCAATGATTTGAGAGCCCGTCAAGAAGCGCAAGGATTAGTTCGCGCGGCTATGAATCTTCCGCCGCGATTCGTATATCCGCAAAATTTTCAAATGCCATTAACTCACGAATCAAAACTACAACAAGAAATCAATGTTAATAAAGATCAAAGAATACAAGACGACCGCTCTCTAAGAGAAAAGAATTCGAGTAAATCGAAAGAGTCGGGTCGGGAATCAGTTGGAAGATTATCACAACAGGAAGAAGTGGAGTTCAAATCATCAATTCAAAGACAGGCTGAGGCAGAACTTAAAAGACAGGAAGAGAGTCATGTGCTCACATCGATGCAACCGCCGCCTCCTTTGGCGCCACTCAGAATTCCTCCAGGAATGTCATATCCGCCTGCAATCCGTCAGTTCGCCCCTCATTTGCTTTCTCCACACGAAAGATATACTGATTCTCCAGCAATAGTTCACGCCTATAGTCAGGGAAGAGTTCCGACAACTCATTCATTACCACAACAACTGAGAACTGAAGAACTCAAACAACAGGAATCAATGAGAAGATCGCCTATTGTCAAAGTGGATGAACGCAAATATCAGAATCCTTCGGACTTTAGTTCAATGCATAGACAACTGCCATCGCCTTCACCTCAATATATTGACAATCGATCGATGCAACCGCCGGCACACTCTCCCGGAGCGATGTCTTATCGCAAAGAGACCACACGCTCACCAATGCCTCCGCCAAATGACTCAGAAATGCTTAGAAAGCAAATGGGAGCTCAATATCCATCAAAAGAGATGACACAATCTCCGGGACCATTAGCTTTAAATATGACTCAAGCGATGCCTTCATCGCATTTACAAATATCTCACAATCAAAACCATTTACCAAACGAAGGACTGCTAAGACGCGCGACAATGCATCCAATCCCTCAAATGGGTTCAGAACCTCCAATACACGGCCCGCCGCCCGCTCACGCCATATCACAGCCACCATTACATCAATTACCACAAACACCACAGCATGCAAGTCAAGTGCCGCCACACGGAGACGCTCTTCTGTTACAGAGATACCCAGTGATGTGGCAGGGCTTACTCGCCCTCAAGAACGATCAGGCGGCCGTTCAGATGCATTACGTGTCGGGCAATTCGAGAATCGCTAACAGCTCTTTACCGCCATTTACTGAAGGAGGAGTTTCACCGCTTAGGATTGCGCAAAGAATGAGATTAGAGCCCACACAACTTCAAGGTTTAGGAAGAAAAATACAGGCAAGTCTTCTATCAGTGTTAGCAATGCTATCGTTTTTCTATTTATTTTGCTAACTATAATGAAGTATTAAATTTTTTCTTACCAATAGTCTGTTGACGAGCACTGCATTCTGTTAGCCCTTCCGTGCGGTAGAGATCATATGGATGTTTTGCAACAATCAAATAATCTGCGAAATGGATTTATCACATATTTGCAGAGCAAACAAGCGGCAGGAATTGTTAACATTAGTGCTCCCGGTTCTCAACAGGTGAGACATTAATTGAATGTTATCTAATCTAATCTATTAACCATTTAATCTAACAATGGG
The DNA here is from genome assembly GCA_033995675.1 of Nothrus silvestris. Lineage (NCBI taxonomy): Eukaryota > Metazoa > Arthropoda > Arachnida > Sarcoptiformes > Nothridae > Nothrus > Nothrus silvestris. Next base: position 15,629 of record JAUJYU010000157.1, read on the forward strand.
TTTATTATGCTTTGAAGGCCGCGTATGTGATTCACATATTCCCGACGTGTGAATTCTCTCACGAAAACTTAGTCCGAATTGCGCCCGATTTGTTGCATAGTCTTCAAGGCATTTCACATCTTCTGGTCGTAATCGCAACCGTTTAACCACTTCGCAACTCTTCGTTTACAACACTTTTAATTAAGACATTCGTTACATATTTGGGACCTAAACTTAGTTTAAGACATCGTTTTGATAACTTCTTGGAATTTGGATCAAAACTGGTAAAAATGAAATATAAATAGATTATTACGAAGACACTGCCATTTGCTGGGAATTCATCACTTCATTGACTTTACACCTCATTTCATGATTTCATTCATTGACTCATACTTTAAATCATTTAACCATAAATTGTTATTTCATTGATATAAATATTGCTGAACCGCTGCTCTCGATTTCGGGATCAATACATAAACGTTTAAGACCTGAAACATTATTAAATATATGATACAATATATAAATGTATATATATATATATAAATGTAATTTTGTGATTATATTTGGAAAAATGTTATTTGGCTGTAAAACCTATTATATAATATTGCGTTGTTCTCTATTTTATGTTAAAATAGTGATCTCGAAAGTCATTTTCTGTTTGTTTTGTTCGAAAGAAAGTTTCATTAATACCATTAAAAGCGAAAAGAACTCATTGTAAATATGAATTACACTTAACCCACACATACATTTCATTGAGGAACACATGAGACACACTTACACCACTCATATTAGGCTTTATAGTGAGAATATATTAAATTCAATACACTGTTGGAATTTGGTTGTAGTGAAAAGCGATTTATTGATCTACAGATCATTGCATATGATTGCAGATCAAGTCATTCAGATTAAGATTTACTATATTTTGACTTTAAATGTCCCGTTATTTTATTGGGTATTAATTGATGGGGTAATTGGGTATTGAACCAAATGAAAAGATTCAACCATTAATATCGGGAAGAGTTTATTGAATTTGTAATTATTATAAAAGTAATGTAAATGAGGGAACTTGTATTGTAAACAGTGATTGAAAGCTATATGTTTTAACTGATTTGTAAACTTTTAAAAGAAAACAATACGCATAAAAGATTTTAAGATGTTTTATGAGTTGTTTTTTGTTTAGAAGATGAGATGGGATTTGAAAAAAGATAAATTAATATACGCACACATTTTCATTTTTTCTGCCGTTTATTTCTTTTTGATAAAAGAGAAACTCGGATTAAAAAATAGTACAATTACTGCTGTATATATAATATTTTGTATATATTATTATCTTCAAAATCTTTATAGTTTTCTTCAAAATCAACTTTATCTGTAAATTAATCTATTTCTCCAACTCTTTAATACTTCTTATGGGAAAACTTTTGTTGTATTTTTCAAATTAATTTCTCCAAAATTTCTTAAGGGTTTGCAAAC
>JAUJYU010000158.1:0-17078 GCA_033995675.1 Nothrus silvestris
GAATAATTAATTTAGTGAATATTATGCTTATTTATTATTGATCGAATTTCAATTAATTCATCTAAACTAAAATAGATGTATTGTTATCCTTTGGCTAAATAAAAATTAAGATATAAGAACATTAACTGGAATAATATTTTAAAATTAATATATTGAGAAGACGTGGAAAAAGATGATCTTACTTCTTTTAACTTCTATAAAACATATTATACTAATATAATAGCATAGAATTGTTAAAGAATATTTTAAATTTTGCTTAAAACAACTTTCACATTGTTTATATGTCATTATGTAATGGATTGCATGAAAGGTCATAAAAATATTAAATTCTCTATTTATATATTAATATAAAACAAAGATTTAATGAAAGTTATTCTTCCGACAATTAGAAAGTAAACCTGTTTAAGGCGGCAAAAAAATTGAATGAAGGCCTTGTAACAAATGAATGCAAGTTTATTATATGGAAAATACCATCTTATCCTTCATATTCTGCTTCTTTTTTAATTTTAAAAATTTAAATATTATTATTATGTAATTCATTGAAATTATTTAAAAAGAAAGAATATATTATTACATCAGTGATGAGACAGATTTCATATGAAGAAAGTTATTTCTAGCGTATTATCTGCTTATAATAATGTACTTTTATCTAAATTATTATCATTTAAATAATGAATTCAATATCATAGAATCGACAGTAATATCAATGTTTTATTTCTTAGAAAATGTTGATTAATAACTAAAGATCAAATCTATAGTCAAATATATATTCAGTAGATAAATGATTGATGATTGTAATAATAATAACATAGAATAAAATTCTCTAAATCCTTGTTATATCTTAGAGAATATTATTATCAAAATATCTTCAACTTTGCAAAGTTGAAGGTTTTGTCACTTTATCAAAATTATATAATAGGAAATGGATATGTGATAATGTCTACCTTTAATGAAAGGAATTTTAGTTAACTTTAAGTTATGTGAAAATAGACATAATTAAAAGATGTCTATCACTGAGAATCTTTATTTATTATATTTCTTCAAATCTAAATATATTATAAAATTTTTTCTCACGTTAAAGTTTAAACTTTTGAAAAAGAGTTGACATAAAAATAAATAATTATTTATGAAATAAAATAATATTTTGGTATATAATAAACTTATAATAATTAATTAATATTAAAAGTTATATAATTTAATCGTTATGTCGAAACATAATCCCATCAGAAGGAAAATAATAAGAATTATCGTGACTTATATGTGGACTTAAATTAGATGTCATTATTTCTTTTGATGCATTAATTTCTATGAATAGGAAAGAAATGATTTGAGAATGAAATCATTTGAAATACTTAATTAAGCAGTTTTTCAAAACAAACCTATTCTATTGAAATAGTATTGAGCTTCAAAACCAGGAGCGGTATTGTTAGCATTTGTCACTAATTTGACCAGAAGTACATTTCCCTGACTCTGATATGGCGCCGGATTATCCTAAATAATATTTAATTATATTTATCATTAGATTAATTAGTTTTCAAATAATGTCGTAAGACTTCAAATCTATCAAATACATGACATACATCTCCACAAATACGCATTACTCTATTTGATTGCAAATCCTCTAATCCTTCATATATTTCAACAAAGTTTGTGTCGCATCCGATCGTTGATGAAAGAGAGAAAGTCTTGAAACGAAGAGTCAATGAGTGCAAACCAAATGAGTGCACAAACCATTTGCATTCATTACTTTGATTGTAAGGCATGGGATATAAAGGACTTGTGAAAGTGCCGTTAAAAGAAGTTAAATTTCCACCACATCCACGGCCGGCATTTGTTGTTGTATAAGATATAAAAAATTTTGTGCTATAATAACTATTTCTTAATTCAATAGAGAGTTGGTTTCCATTTGAGAAAATAGGTTGAGGAATGGCTACACCACAAAGCACTGCAAGAGTAGGCGAAGTTGTTTCGATGCCATCTTTTACGGTTATATTTCCATTAAAACAGTTAACTGATTGTCGCGGTTGAGCCAGCCTGAAGTCATTAAAATATAGAGATATTGTATGTCCCACTTTTGCAGTGATATTCATTTGACAATAACTATAATACGAATAGTCGGGATATCTCGGGTTAACAATCATTCCGCTGTCATCCGAAAAAGTCTGATTACAAACAGAAAAAGTATAATTCAGGGAAAATCCTTTATGATTAGTGACAGAGTTAGCACTTGTGATAAAAGTCATCCACAAATTAGGTCTCGAAACTATCATGGGAGGCGCTCTTTTGCCACACATTCTAAACGGTTCTATTCTATGTCTTGTGTAAGTGTCCGCATAGAATTCGATGAAATCATTATTATTGCAATCGATGTCCAGATCAGTGAATGTCAAACGAATGGAAGCGTACCAATACAGGTAGTCATTCTTTCTGAATTGATATCTGCATCGCAATAAAGTCGGATAAGCGTTCGGGTAGTTCAGCGACTGAAGGCTTTGGGTCACATTCGTTACATTAATCATTCCTCCACAGAGGGATGCGTTCACTGATTCAAATTTGGCTTTAAATCCAGTCTTAACTTCTTTGCCATCGGAATAGAATTGTAAAACCAAATTATTAGTGGAGGCGATGATTGTCGAGGGTATTGTTGTTCCGCAAAAGCGATCAATAAGAGGGCTTTTGTGTGAGAGGCCATCCCGTACTTCAATGTAATCGAAGGAACATTTAGTCAGATTCGCAGGACTTTCTTCGATATCCATTTTAATGAATGTAAGCTTAACGACTTGATCCACAGGCATAATGAAATGCCACCAACAGTTTATATCCAATTCATACTTTCCATCACTATCAATATCAGGCGATTGAATAAATCCATTCGTAACATTCACAAAAACCCCTCCACAGCCCTGACTTTCTCCAAGTGTTGTTCGATAGCCAGCTTTGAAGTCTTTACCGCCGTAATACCTACTGAGACGGAAGCGGATCCATAATTGGTTTCCACTTGACTTAACCAAATTGTTCACTTCTTGGCCACAATACCTCCCTATCAAAGGTGAAGAACTATTATATCCATCTCTAATTTCGACGAAATCGCAGCCACATCTCCAACAATTACTCAGATTAATTGATATAAACCTCAATTCGATGGCTCTGTTTTCGTGAACAGATATATACCAAATGCAGTCCAAAGATTGTAAATCTAAGTCACTTTGAACAGGACTTTGGAGTTCACCCGAAGGTTCGGTAAGATATCCGCCACAAGAAGTTACAAAATAAGACGCCTTAAATCCTTTGGCAGAAACACCGTAATCGCTTGAGAATGTGATAAGCATTGCAGAGTTGGATATAGCAGATGGAGGTTTAGTACTTGCACTACAATAGGGACCCATATGTGTAGCACTTGTCGTATTTCCCAGATATATATTGACGGAATCCCAGACACAGGTCTGATGTTCTTCAAGGCTAAAGTCATCGAAATTAAGTTGAATAAAGTCACGCGGATTGCGTTGAATCAGATATTCACATCTTATAAAATTGTTGTAATTATTTGGATAGTTAGGACTCGCGAAGACTCCACTCGAAGATGTGAGAAGTTCTCCGCACGCGATCTTATAATTAAGCTTAAATCCATCGCCGCTCGTGTCTTCACTCGTATGGAAAGTAACTTTTACTTTATTTAATTTTGATTTGAAAGGTTCGGGTCTATTGTGTCCGCAATATTTTGCTATTTGTGACCAACTATTTTCATCGTTATCTATGAGTTGTTCTTCAAATAATATGAAATCACGCGTACAATTATCTGTCTTTTCGAGATCGAAACGTTCAACAAATGTGAAGTTGACGTGATATCCGACAGGCATTTGAATATTCCAAACGCATTCAACATTATTCTCATAACGCGAAGGATAATTTGTTGATTGAATAGTTCCGTAATTATGAAGCATAAGACCTCCGCAGCCGTGTTGTGATTTCCTGACATACATTTTGAATTTTCTGTGAGTTTGTGTATTATAAAGACCGGCGCCTTTGAAGTTAACTTTGATGTGAGCAGATGTTGATTGTATATCTGGAGGCTTATTATTGCCACAGTATTTGATAGTGCGGGGGGAGCTCTGCCACCAGCCCTGCACTACTTCGACGTAGTCCTGCTCGCAATCATCTCCTAAAGCGAACTCATCGAAAGATATCCGCAACTGTTCGCCCCAAACAACACTGAAACTCCACGAACAATACGAATCTCTTGGATAGCTCTCCGGATAATTCGGTGAAGTGTATTCGCCATCAGGATTGCGGTGAAGACCACCACATTCTTGAATATAGTAATGTCCACTTATGCCACGATAACCATTACTATAATTTGTTGACAAAATAACTCTTGGCATTTGAACTTCATATGATTGATACGTAAAAATGTCGAATTTGCTTCCACTTTCAGTTTTATTTCCACAATAATAATCTCTGCCATACATATAACGATATCGGGCTATAAAACAAATTAAAACAATGTTTCACTCATGAGGAATAAACAGAGCGAAATGCTATACAATTATAATATGCGATTCTGAAGAAAGAGTATTTGCAATATTCATTGTTTTGTGGGATTTCAAACACATCAAAAACAAAGGCAAGCGTGTAATTGAGACCACTATCGGGTAAAGTGATATCCCAAACACAATCCATATTTTCGGTATAATCTAATTCTCCAAAACGATATGAAGCAATTGTCCCAACGTTTCCATTCAAAATTCCGCCGCAGACTAGATATTAATATATTGTCAGAAAAGAACTAATTAATTAAATAATTAAATTTAAATATAATTAATTGAAAACCTTCTTCATTATCAGCGCTGTATTGAATTCTAAAGCCTTCTCTCGCGGCCAATCCCGGAGTATTAAGATATAAATACATTAAATGGCTTTGTATTTCTATGGGATCCGGTATAACGCTTCCACAGGGCATATCTATACGGCTGGACCTGTAATCGCCTTTATATACCTTAATATATATAAAAATTAAATTCATTGTTACAAAAATGATAAAAAATAAAAAAGTATATTACATAAAATTTATCCAAACAATTAGTATTATTCCTCAGATCTATTTTGAGATTGTATTCCATAAATGTGATTTTAATTCTTCGACCCGGAGGTGAGAATATAAACCAATTACAGTAACGGCTTTCTGATAGTGAATTCGGGAAGTTTGGACTTGTGATAACACCAGTGCTGACAGCATTTTCAATAGTTGTTCCACATCCTTATAAGACATTTAAAAAGATTTAAGTATTTTGTATAATTTTTATAAATATTTTTTATTCAATGATTAAAAATATGATTTTAAAAATTTACTCGAATAAAAACTACGAGCCGTTAATTTTAATCCTTTTCCTGTTCTTGAAGTATCGCTTTTGAAAGTTATGAAAACAATAGAACCCTTAGAATTAAAGAAAATTGTATTGTTTTCATCAGATGAACCACAATATCTTCCAATGAGTTCTCCGGTCGCACTTTCTTCGCGAAATTCTATATAATCACCAGAAGTGCAGTCAGTATTGGCCGGAATGTCCATCGATGTTATGTTTAATTCAAAATAAGTACTCGACGAATACGATCGTAAATAGATATTACACTCCATATTATCGGTATAATTGTTTGGATAATTAGGTAATCTTAATTCTTGCAAATAAGGTATATAATAAGTTCCTCCGCAATCGTTTATTTCTATCTTTGCCTTAAAAGTAGCCAAATTTTCGGAATTTGTGGTCACAAACCGTACGAACATATAGTTTGAAGAAGTTCTTATGCTATTTGTAATCTGAGGCGGAACACAGTATCTTTCAATGAGTGGCGAGACAGCTGTCCCCCCGTCACGAATTTCGATAAATTCAATTGTATTATTGCAGTTCCAACTGAAATAATTCTATTCTATTAATTCATTGGTTTAAGTCAACCATTAAATAATCTAATGTTAATAATTAGCTCACGTGGGGTTGGGATGAAATTCGAAATCGAGTCTCAAATTAGTATTTGGAGGACTCATAATAAGCCAATCACATTCCATGTCATGTGGAGGGAGTTGTGGATAGTTTGGAGACATTATATTCACACTTCGATTTGTTTGTGTCAAACTTAACTGATCCCCACATCCAACTGATATTTCACGATATCTCAAACGGAAATCCTATTTTAGATCATCAATAATAATGATCATTAACTTACAACTCATTAGACTTTAAAGACTTTATTTTATTTTATTGTTAAAAACAAAACTTTTAAAGTTTGAAACATATTCTAAATGAGTTCTAAATATAAAAGACTTACGGCATGTAATCGTTGCAAAGCATAAAACTCAATGAGAACACGATTGGAAGACGTTTCAGGAACTGTTTGTATAGTAGTTCCGCAATAACGGCCTCCACCCAGAAATGGAGAAGTTTTTGAGCCTCCATTCCTTAGCAGCAAATAAGATGAACGACAATTATTATTATCTGCAATATTAAGCACTTCAAAAGTAATCTGAATAGTTCTTCCTTCGCGTACAATTATAGTCCACTCGCATTTAACTGAATTAATCACATCCTCAGTGGACAGAACGCCATTTGAAGCGTATAGAATTCCTCCACATACGTTAGAAACGATTAAATCAAAACCAGTTCTGCTAACCATACTATCAGTTTTGAAATTGATTCTTAAGAGGTTTGAAAGTGGCATTTCTAAGACACCAGTAAAACGCCCACAAATTGTTTTATTTTTTCTCCAAATAGAAGACAATGGCTTTTCGGGCACCAAAAAAGCGATTCTATCATAATAGCAATAATCATAGTTTTCATAATAGGTTCCCTCAAGATTGAGGTCCACCACATTCACTTGAAAGTGAAATGATTGCAATGTGTGAATAGTCCAGTTATAGTTGAGGTTCGGACCATATTCTAAATATTTTATTCAAAATTAGTATTTATTTTTAAATTATATTAAAATAGGATGAAATTAATTATGAAGTACTCACCAGAAGGATAACCTGGACTTTGTATTCTATAAGTTGAGGTTCGGTTTAGTGTAATTTCAAAAGAAGTATTACTTTGAACAACAGTTTGCGGAGTATTAAGAACTGCGGCTTGGGTTTCATTAATTGCCGCCCATATAAGTAAAAACTTTCCGGGCATGTGACTACTCATTACAAAGTTAACAGTCAATGTATTGCCGTGTCCGGCAATTGGGTTGGGAGGAGTGAAACCACAATACTTTCCAATTTCTGGAGCATTTTCATCGATGCCATCAAGTATTTGGACATAAGATACACAATCGACATAAGACGCCTGAAGTGCTAACTCAACAAATGTGATGCTAACAAACTTTGAAATTGGAACCAAAATAGTCCACGTGAAGACTGCTTCTTGTGGTCTATAGTCATGCGGATAGCCTTTAAATTGTTTAAAATGAAAGGTTTAGATAATCAAATCAATAAATAGAATAAATAGCCTAAACCTTAAGTTGGGCCTAATATAGTCTATTTTGAGAAGACTTCTACACAAGTTTTTTTTAAAACCTTTGTTTAAAAATTGAATTAATAGGTATTGACATAAATTTATTTCAAACCTGGAGAAGAGATTTGTCCAGAAGTGCCGCTCAATTCAATGCCATGTTGTAAAGCATAATAAGCCTGAAAGCCTTGAGCTGTTCCCGACTGATCCGAACGGAATTTAGCCCAAAGAACATTAGTTGATGTGAAGTTCAAAGTGGGCATTTCATTGCCACAATAGCGACCCAAATAGGCTCCGCTGGCGTCCTGTTCTCTTAATTCAATGTAATCTGTATTGCAATACTCACTTTGTTCTATATTAAATGAAATGAAATTAAATGTGACTCTATTTCCAGGTGAGGCTCGAATAATCCAAATGCATTCACTATCTAATGGATAGCTGTTTGGGAATCCCTGAAAATTATTAATTATTATTTTAAATTAATATTTAATGCGAAAGTATTTCAGATGATATAATGTGTTAGAAAATTGAAATAATAAGTTTACGGGACTCATGAAATATCCTGCTTCTGATGTAAATTCTCCGCCACAATAAGAAGTAGAAGTGGAATAAGTGGCCCGAAAGACTCCCATTGTGTTTGTTATATAGAGAGCATTGCCCTGTGATGTGATGGGCGTTGGAATTCGGTTACCACAGTATTTGCCAATTAATGGCGAAACAGTTTGATCAGTTCCTCCACCAGAATCTCCATCTCTAACTTCAACAAAATGTTGTTCACAAGAATCTGATTCCGCTATATCGAGTTGAGAGAATGTAAGTGTAATGTGTTCTTCAGGAAGAGAAGCTATTAAAATCCAATGACAATTAAGATTCACAACTGAATGATGCGGATAATTAGGTGAAGTGAGTTCTCCGATTTCATTAGAATTAATTATTTTTCTTCCTCCACAAACCGATTTATATGAGATTTTGAAACCTTAGATTAAAATTTTGGATTTAATGTTAAAAATACCTATTAAAGTTTATCCATAATAATAACAATATTTCCACACCTTTTCCAACTGATCTTCCATTAGCTTTCATTCTCAAATAAACTTTATTGGATGTGCTTCTAATCGGATTATTAGATGGAAGAGCATTACCGCAATGTCTTATAAGTAAGGGGTCGTCTTGTGTCAGACCATCAAATATCGCGAGATAGCTTTCAGTGCAGTTAATACTTGACGGCATTTCAAAGTCTTCAAAAGTCAATTCAATGTCGTGAAGACCTGACACTTCTATAGAATATTCGCAATCATCGCTCGCATCATAAGTCGCAGGATATTTGGGAGATGTAAGGGTCGCCGTTTCAGTAGTGAAGACACCACTACAAGAACCCGCCCCAACACTGAATGAAGCTCTAAATCCTTTGCCATTTACGGAAGAATCGCTTACAAACTTTATAGTCATTGACCGACCCATTGAAGTGACTGTTTTAGGTTCTAATAGTTTATGGCATTGATTCAAAAGCGAAGGCGATGTTTCATCTGGTCCTCCAAAGACATTCAAGTAATCAAAACTACAGCCTTCCGTTCCTTCTATGTCAAAATCTTCAATAAGTAAATGAATGGAATAGCCCTGCAATACAGTGATGTGCCAAAGACATTCTGTATTATGTGGATAACCATTTGGATAATTGGGTGAAGTAAGAACTCCATAATTTTTATTTACAAAATCTCCTCCACAGCCAACTGAAACCCATTCGAGCCTAAATCCGATGTGTGCTATAGAGTTGTCGGTCACAAACTTAACGACAGCATTATTGCTCGTTGTATTGAAAGGTGGGGGCAGTTGTCTGGATGTTCCGCAATAGCGAGCTATAGATTGCAAATTGTATGGATCAGGATTCACATTGAATACTTCCAAATAATCGTATTGACAATTAGCTGCTTCTTCTATTATAAGTCTTGAGAAAGCTATAGTGATATTGTTTCCGAGGGGGGCTCTTATATTCCACGTGCAGTTAGAGTTGTGATTGTATTGATTGGGAAAGTTCTGTTCGTTACAAACAATTGAAAAATTAATATATAAAATAGAATTACTATTAAATAGTTGTGTGACTTACAGGACTTTCAATAACTCCTCTATAGCCAGATATAGTGTTTGTGCAATTTATTTGATAATTTAATCTAAAACCTCTTCCAGTTTCCGAAGTGTCGGTTCGGAATTTGAGAAATAAGACATTAGTCTTGGACCGAATGAAATGTTGATTCATGCGATTATTACAATATCTTCCCAGTGATGGCGAACGATCTGTACTTCCGTCAAATATTTCGAGATAATCGAAAAGACATGTCGCGTGCGCTTCAATATCGATATCTACAACTGTAAGTGAAATAATAGAACCTTTTGATACTCTTATTGTCCAAACACACTCCGCATTGTGTCCATAAGGCTGTGGATAACCGGGAGATTCTATACTTCCTGTTTGAGAGGTAAGAGTTCCGCCACAACCAGTGGTTCCGCTGTCATAAGTGATTTCGAATCCTTTTGCACTCATTGATCGATCAGTTTTAAAGCGAAGATACATAACATGTCCGTGAGATGTGATCGATGGCGGAATGCCTGTCCCGCAGAACTGACCAATTAATGGAGATCTATCTTCTCTGCCATTACGGATCTCAAGATAATCAAAATGACAACCAGAACCGCCTTCGAGTTCAAAATGCGTAACATTGAGTACAATTTGTCTACCATTTTGCACTTGTATAATCCAAGTACAGTCTCTTTGTGGCGGATAGTTTGCCGTCGGATATCCGGGCGAACGAATGATTCCCGAATCTGTGAAGTAGTTTCCACCGCAAGAAGTCCTGACGTCCATGAAAGAGTAGGCGGCGGCAAAACCTTCTTGAGCTCTATTGCGATCAGATTTAAATGTTATGAATAATTCATTACCAGTTGATGTCAAAACAGGTGGCAATCGATTTCCACAGTATTTGCCAATTCGCGCATTATTAGAATCTTTGACTTCGACGTAATCATAATTACAGACCGAATGTTCTTCTAATGAGAAAACTGTGAAAGTGAGGCGAATAACGAATCCCACTTCAGCTCTTATAAGCCATGAACAGCGCGATGAATGAGGATAAAAGTTTGGATGATTTGGTGTTGCGATTGAGCCATGATTTGTGGTATAAACACCGCCACAACCGATATCTATATTTGTATAATTAGCCAAAAATCCACGATTACTAACAGAACCATCGGTTCCGAATTTGAGCCAAAGCTCATTATATCGAGAAGTGATAGTGTCGGGAATTACTGAACCACAAAATCGTCCCAATTCTGTGCCATTTTCATGACTTTCACGAACTTCAAGATAATCATAAGTGCAATCTATAGAGCCCTCGACATCGAAGTAGTCGAATGCAAGCTGAACAAGACTTCCAGGAGGAAGAACAATATGATATAAACAGCTGCGATCTGAAGGATAGGAATCTGGAAAGAATGGAGACTTTACAACTCCAACTAAATCAGTATAGAGACCACCGCAGGCTGTAATGTATTGCGCTCTAAATCCTTGACCAGTGAAAGAATAATCCGCTCTAAACTTTATCCAAACTTTATTTCCGGTAGAGATAATGGGCTGAGGAATCTCTTGACCACAAAATCGATTAATAAGAGGAGACTCATTGCTATCTCCGTCTCGAATTTCGAGATAATCGAATCGACATCGAGAGTGTTGTTCCAAATCAAATAAAGTGAATTTAATTTGAATTCTCTCCAAAGGGTGAACTCTTATAAGCCAATCACACTCTATGTTATTTTCATATCTGTCGGGAAAGTTTGGAGAAGTGAAGGAACCCTTTTCTGCTGTGAGAGTCCCTCCACATCCGGGTATTCCGGGCACTGATGCGTAGGTTATATGAAATCCATGATCTGCTAAACTGTCGTCTGAATGAAAATGAAGTAATGCATAAGAGCCAGAAGTGGTTAAAGGAGGCGGTGTTGTCGAATTGCAAAATTTGCCCAGAAGTGCATCGTTTTCTCGCTGGCCATCAATTATTTCCAAGAAATCAAAGGAACAATCGCTATGTGTTTCGATTAATAGAGTTGCGAAATGGAATTGAATTCGTTTTCCGAGTGGAACTCTCACTAACCAATAACAGTCACGATTGTGAGCATAATTGCCGGGATATCCGGGAGAGTTAACTGATCCGTAATCGCGAACATCTAATTCTCCGCCACAAACTGTCAATTCATTTAAAACGCATTAAATTAAATTATCGGAAAATAAGCTCATTATATAAATACCTGGATTTGTTGTATTCCAATCCAATTGGAAGCCTTCGTGAGAGACTGAGTGGTCAGATTTAAACCAAAGATATATCTGATGGTGAGTTGTAATGATATTCCCACCTTTAGGCAAAGAACTGCCACAATAACGGCCTAAACTATGAGCGCCAGCATTAGGTCCGTCGTGTATTTGCAAGAAGTCATAAGAGCAGTCATGAGTGGACTCAACATTAAAAGAACGGAAAGTGACGTTCAATACTTTGCCAATTGTGGTGGATATAACCCACGCGCAGCTGACTCGGTTTGGATAAAGTGTGTTTGGATTACTTGGATAATTAATAGTTCCTATTTCTGAAGCCAAAGTGCCGCCACATGTCTCTCGAGGCTCTTCACAAGTGGATCCCTGCCACTGATTAGTGCAAACACACAAAAAGCCATTCTGTTGGTCAGTACAAGTGCCGCCATTAAGACATGGGTTACTTAGACATTCATTGATTTCAAGTTCACACAAACTTCCACTGAAACCAGTATTACAAATACAAGTGAAAGAATCGCCATTTGGAAAGCACGACCCGTGAACGCATGGGTTATTGTTGCAATTGGTGCCCGTTTGGCCCACACAACCCGACGGTCCAACACCACTTCCCATATAACCGGCCGGACATCTGCATTCTCTAAAACCTGTAGAAATGGCCATATTTTCAAAACATTGAGCCAATGGATGACAGCCTCCGTTATTCACACGACATATTCCAATAAAACTACAGACAACTCCTTTAAGTGAAACATTAATTAAATTAAATAAACTGTAATTACTTTTACAAATAAGAGCAAACAATTTAGAGTTCAATACCATTTCCATTATAGCCAACAGGACAGGGACCACAAATTCTTGAACCAATTGTATTAGTGCATTGAACTCTTGGAGATTGAGAACATCCGCCGTTATTCACATCACACTCATTGATATCATTACAATAATAGCCATTTCCAGTGTACCCGTGAGGACACGCACCGCAATGGAAAGTTCCCGGAAGGTTAATGCAGGCGACGGGTGGGTTCATCGAGCAATGCGGTCGACTGCTTGTGCACTCATCAATGTCTACAATACAGGCAGGACTGTTACCACTTGTCGTCCATCCCTGTTCGCAAATACAGCGATAGTTAGGAAGACCTGACAAACTTCTCTTTTGATTAATGCACGTTCCGTGGCCGCAAAGGGCCTCATTTGTTGCCGAAGAACAATCGTCCAACTGTTCAGTGCAGTGAATGCCGAACCAATTGGGAGCACAATCACAAGTGTAACTTCCAGGTGAGTTCCGACAAGTGGACCCGTGCTGACAACCCAAGTCTGTCCCCACGAAACGCAGGCATTCATTAACATCCGCTTCACAGGTGGGCCCCTATAATATGACAGACATTATATGTTAGCATCAAATCAGAAAAGATTGCTTTCAAGTTGCAAAAATCAGTATAAATATTCAACAACAGTGGATAATGTTCTTATAATGTTAATTTATATAGTTTTTATTATTGAACAACTATTATTATAGTTTTTGGTGTATTATAATAGCCCAGTTCGGCCTAATTCAATACAATTTTTTAACATAAAATTAATAATTAAAAAGCTTTCTTTCATTTTTTCAATAAAATATATCGTTAATAATTAGAGGTGTCTTGTGAATTTACATAAATCTAAACACCTTAAAATCTTAAATGCCCATGCCCTATGTGCACATCCCCTATGCCCTTTAAGTTAAGTATGTCTGTTCTTCTATATTTCTATGTAATACTGTATATGTATTAATACTATGGCGAAAAATTTGTAAATTCATCAAAACTCTTATACACAAAACTCATTTAAAAAATAAATCAATAATAGAAATTTTTCAGTTTTGCTAATCTATTCATTTGTAAATACAGTAATATTGATTCTCAAATATGATGTGTTTTAATATAAAAATTTGAACACATAAGTTATTTTTAAAAGTTTGCCTTACTTCCCAAGTTGGTAGACATCTACATATATATCCATTGAATGTATCGATACATGTGCCACCATTTCTGCATGGATTGCTGTCACATTCATTAGTTTGTAATAACTTAACAAAATATTAATAATAACCATTTTTAATTGACCTGTATTTTAAAAAGCTAATTGTAAACTCACTTGTGTTAGTTGATTGAGACTTGTTTCCATTCTTTGTATTTTTCTTATAGCTCTTCTCACAGTTCTTGGTTGTAATGCATTAGAACCCGTACCAAGAATTTGATTGATTTTATTGGAGCTATCATTGAGAGTGGCCTGTAAGAGTCGCATTTCCACTACAGTCTGTGCCAAATTGGTATATTGTGACTGCAATTGAGCTAAACTTTGTGATATTTCAGAAATCTTTGAACTACTGCTGCGTTGCATTTCAATATTTGCTGACTTTCCTAACTCTACTATTTTTGAGAGATCTTCTCCATTAACTGAAATACTTCCACCGGGAGATGACTTGAATGTTATATTCTTATTCTTTGCCGTTTCGAATACGATGTGTCCGTCATTTATCACAATTCTAGGCCTATAATAAACAAATAAAACTATAGCACAGAATTCCGGTATAAGAGTAACAAATCACAAGTCTTTATCTCAATTGTAGACATGATTTCAAGTATCGAAAATACTTAAAAACTTTAAGAAAAGTAACACTGAAAAAGTTTCAATTATATTGAGCTCATAAATTAAAACTTTTTTCTTTCAAAATTATATCATATAATGAATTCAAAGAAAGTTAGCAAATAATTTATTTTAATTACAATACTCACTGAGAATCAAAAGGATCGATAAAGTTATTGTCAGATATACAGCAAATTACAGCCACAAATAAGACAAAAAAAGCAATTCGAAGCCTTGTCCTGACTCTCATTATTAACTATCGGTATTATTATCTATTATTTTAATATTACTGAATATAAGATTAATGTAAGAAAATTTATATAAAAAATAATTGCTTTACTGACTGTTAGCTAAACATCTAGTGTAGTAAAAAATGAAAAGTAGGCGTTTAGTGGTTATTCGATACCACATATTTTGAGAAAAACTTTTGATTTACATATTTTTATGTGGCTTTTGTTAGTTAAGTATATACTGCATATAATCCTGTTTAATACTGTATAATACTGTTTCTTCTTTAAACTATTTCCAATTAAATTATAAGAAACAAGAATTAATATCCTATTTATTTGAAAGCTAGCAATTTGTATAACATTTCTAAAAGAAGTTATTAATAGGCCCGGATTCTTAGTCTTTAACTTATTTTTTAATTTAAGTTTAATCCTAACCGGAGTTCAATATGAGTTCGAATCACATAAAAATAAGTTAATTGAACCGCATTTATAAAAGACTAAAAGAGACTTTTTGGGGGTTAGAGACTATTCGGACATTAAGCGACTATTTAAGACTTATTTCACATCTTATGGCATGCTTTCTAAGTAAAACCATATTATTATGAGGTGAAAAATAAAGTCAAATATTGATTCTTAAGTACGAACTTAAAATTAGTGGAAAAATTAACAAAAAAAAAGTGAATTAGATTCTTAAAAATAGCTTTACTTTGTTTCACACCGGCCGCCAGTCGTGAATTTGAGAAAAGATTTTTTAAATATAAGTCTATTCATCCCAATTATCGCTTGACATTTACAGAAAAAATGTAACAAATATTGTACTCAATTGTAATTTCAATTACTTCATAAAAATTTCTGAAAATCAAATAAGTTTAAAAAGATTTATATCAAAAATAAAGGACTAAAAAGACAATTTTTAGGGACTTTTTCACTGATTATTAGGGACAATTTTAGTAGACTAAAATACGTTTTTTAGGGACTAAAAATCCTGTTCCTAGTTATTTTATTAGTATTTTATTAATTAAATAATCGAAACCAATTTATTCGCACTTATAATTGCGGATTTAATGCCAAATACAAGTACCGGTATATTAAGCTATATTACAAATATAGTTGAAGAAAATAGTAGTAAAAAATTGATTGTAAGTATTGATAGGTTTTATAATGAAGAGAATCCCTAGAAAACTTCGAGCCTTAGCTTGAATCTAGCGAATTTATAGTAAGTAGTGAATGGATTTACTGTTCATTTATCCATTACCATAAGGAGATATCTTTTGTAATTTGTAAATTTTTATAATATAAAGTTTGCCTAAAAGTTTGCTTTTTAATTTATTTGCATTATGTTTGGAATTGCATTGTAATTCAAATTAAATGATTATTATTTACTTAAATGCTCTTAAATTTAAATCTTTTTTATCATTTGGCGGTTTGGCGTACCACCAATGGCACTACCACCTAAGACCTTACTGCGTACCACCATTTGAAAAACAATGCTTTAGACAGGGGATTCTCAAACTCGATTTTTGGGAGCACTGGTGTTCCCGGAGAGAAATTCAAAAATGTTAGGCAATAGCTCCGGAAGAATAAAATAACTGATAATAATAGCCAATAAAACCGGCAAAAATATATACGCACAACTCTTATCAATTAGAATAGCGTCTATGCAAATAATTACACCCAGAGATTCAATTACATTCTGCACACACACAACTGTTGTGCAAACCTAAGCAAATCACAGTGTTTTTTACCTGCGCGTTCATGTTTGCCGCTGGCGATAGGAATTTTGCTACAGTGGAGCCGTCTTTTCATTTTTTCAATAAAGGGTTTGTAAAAATATCCAATGGTTTTACTCAATTCTCACTAAATCGTCAATAAATCGTTATATGAGAAACATTTTTACTAAACCTTAAACTCTATTTAAGTAAAGCTTTTGAAAACAAACAATCATTTTAACAATTAATTCAAACTAATATTTATTTGTTTGATTACTAATACCTTATAAAGAGTAAAAATTTTTAAACCAATGGTGACTTTGTGTCCAACTATTGCAACATTAATTGTGCAAAAGCGAGTTCAATATGAATTGAATTCAATGATTCACTTAAGTTTGAATGGTTTGTAATACGAGACAAAGTGTAACACAGTTTTGCTTTAGTGTGAATTCAATACAAATAACATTACTATACAGTAAATCCAATGTTCTTTCTATACTGTATTTATTAGTTATTTTCAAAGGTGTTTCAATTGATGAATTCTATATAAGTTTTACAAAAATGTTTCAAATAATTTTATTCAACAAATCAAAACCACTTAAGACAAAATCATTAATAATAGTGTACTTCGAGTACTAAAGTTTAATAATAATATAAAACAATTATGACAACTTGTATTGGCTCTTATTTAAAATATACAACATTTGAAATGTGGTAAACTTAT
>JAUJYU010000159.1:0-17076 GCA_033995675.1 Nothrus silvestris
TTTTGTTTTTTTACATAATCAAAATTGATTTATTAGCTCAACCTAACCTAACCTAACCTAACCTAACCTAACCTAACCATTCGAGTCATGGACTCCACAGAGTGCAGTCGCATTGTTTTTAGTGCTAATGAAATTGTAAACAATTTTAATAAAAGTATTAATTCAGTGAATAATTTAAAATCAGAAGTGAAAAATAATTTAATTGATTGTGCAATTGAATTAAATAAATTGATTAAAATTCAAAATGAGTTTATAATTAAAGATTTAATGGCAATTAATAACAAATTTATTTCATTGAGTGAGAAAACATGTGAACAGCAAAACATAATATTTAACAAATTAAATCAATTCAATGGTAATTGCGAATCAAGTCAATCGAAATCATATTCATCGGCACTCAAGAAATATATTATGACTCCAACTGCCGAGGACGGCCACCAATTGCACGACAAACAGCCGAAAAACGTCGTTATATTTAAGCCAAAGGGAGCTAAGATGGCGGCCATCGTAACAAAACAAAGCATTCAATCAGAGTTGAAAAAGAGTAAACTCGCACTCAATGTTGTGAATCACCGATTTTGTGCACAAGGAGGGGTTGTGGTCAACTTCTCGAGTGATGAAGAGGCCGAGAAAGCCGTGAAACTGTTCAAGAAATCAAAACAACTGACGGCCGACAAACCAAAACAAAGAAATCCGAAGATTGCTGTTTACGGCATAAATCAAGAAATCGAAGACAAAGACATCATTGAAGAGATAATGGACAACAACCCGATAATCAAAAGTATTGTAGATAACTCTGGAGAAGAGGTGACCAGCCATTTGATCTTCAAGTTTCGGTTAAACAACAGAAACAAAGAAAACACATCTGATATTCAAAACAATAGTCAAAGTGAGCGAAATCGCGGACAACTATATTATTCAGCGGTATTAGAGGTTAGTCCTAAAATATACAAAGCCGTTATGTCTGAGAACCGAATCCGAATCGGATGGAAGGTTTGCAAAGTAGCAAATTTTTTAAGAATAGTACGCTGCTATAAATGTCAGTCCTTTGGACACTTTGCGCGCGAATGTACAAACGAGACAACTTGTGGTAAATGTGCGCAAAACCATGACACACTGTCCTGTTCGACGCCACCAGAGAGTGTTTGCTGTGTTAATTGTCTTAAAAGTAATACCATGAAAAACTCTAAGCTTAAAGATGCGACAAATCACGCGGTTTTTGACAATAATTGCGAGTCACTGAGAAGGATAACACAAATTGCAGAACAAAAGATTAATTATGGATATTAACAATAAAACTAATGTAATTAAATGCGTACAAATTAATCTTCAGCGATCACGTAAAGCGACGACACATCTAAAACAATATTTAGAAGAGAACAGTATAGATATCGCTCTAATCCAGGAGCCGTACTATATCAAAGACAAAGTTTGCGGGTTTGCTGCCAAACATAAAGTATTACATAGAATACAAATGACTCCCAAAAGTGCAATAATTATTAATAACAATTCGCTTCAAACAGTGTTTATTAGCTCTCTAAGTAAACAACACCTAACATTAGCGAACATCAAATTCGCTCACAAAACTGTAACATTTATCAGTTCATATCAATCACCATTTGGCAATCTTGAGGACGAAATGGATGAGTTGTACGGAATACTCAATTTCTTAAAGCCAGATCACGTTATAATCTCAATGGACTCTAATGCACACTCCACTGCTTGGTATGACAAAAATAATGACAAAAGGGGGAAATCTCTTAACACATTCATTGCACAAAACAATCTGATTATCATCAACAATAATGAGGACAGCCCTACTTATGAGACAATTAGAGGAAACAGCTATATAGACCATACACTCATTAGTCCTAGCATTGCTGGCGCGATTACTAATTGGAGAGTAGACGAGAGCGACTCGATGTCCGATCACAAGTTCATACGTTTTGATATTAAGGAAAGCATACCAATACATAGATATAAGTTAACGTTTAAATATAAGACTTCGAAAGCTAATTGGCAAACATTTAACGAACAAATCACGCCAACATTAGAAGTGTTTAAATCAAGAATAGATATAATAGAAAGCAGAGAGGAATTGGAGCTATTAATCGAATACTTTGTGAACTCAGTAATCCAATGTTGTGACGACAATATACCAAAGCATAGTGGAAGAGATCGTAATGAAAGCAATAAGTGGTGGACAACAGAGTTGTCAGTTCTCAGAGCCGAGGTTAATAGATCTCGCAGACAATTCCAGAGATCGCGAACATCTCGCAGATTAGAACTAAGACAAGTTTATTTACGCACAAAGAACAAATACAGTGAATTGATGTATGAAACACAACTAAATAGCTGGCGAAACTTTGTTCGGGAAAATACAAGGGAAAATGCTTGGGGACTCGTTTATAAAATTGCGCGCGAAAAGCTGAGAAAAGATATAACTACAGAAATAAAGAGAAGTGATGGAAAACTTATTTTTGATAAGCAGGAAATAGCTGTGACATTTATGGATGAGCTATTCCCAAACGATAGCGAAACTGAAGATACAGAAGAACATAAACGTATAAGACAAATGATGTCTTTAAAGTCCATAGGACAGGACGATATACCGTTCAGTGAATACGAAGTCGATAGAGCAGTGAAATCACAAAACTACAGGAAATCACCAGGAGAAGATGGTTTGACGGCTGACATTGTGAAATCTGTGCACGATTCAGACCCACAGGTTTTGTGCAAAATGTATAACAAGTGCTTACAACTCAGCGTTTTCCCAAAAATTTGGAAATCAAGTGTAGTTAAAGTGATTCCTAAACCCGGGAAGAATGACTATACAACTACAAACGCGTACAGACCCATAAGCTTGTTGTCAGTGTATGCAAAAATATTTGAAAAACTCTTTATCGAAAGAATAGTACAGTATGTTCGCAAAAACGATCTTGTAAGCCCGAACCAATTCGGGTTTACATCTCAGAAATCAACAGAAGACGCACTTCATGTCCTAACAGACTTTGTGAAGAAGACGCTCGAAAGAAGTGGTTTCGCATTAGCAATCTCACTCGACATTAGCGGCGCGTTCAACAGCTGCTGGTGGCCAAAAATCATTCAACAGCTGCGCGAAAAGCGATGTCCCAACAATTTGCTCTCAATTGTGAAATCGTATTTATCGGAACGAAAAGCAAAAGTCTGGCATATGAATGAAGAGGTTGAAAGACAGCTAAACGTCGGCACACCACAAGGCAGTTCGTCTGGCCCTTGGCTATGGAATATTATGTATGATGACATCTTTCACATTATTAATGAAGATAATGCTAGGATAATAGGATTCGCAGACGACACAATTTTAATGATAAGAGCGAATCGGATAGAAGACATCGAACTGAAGGCTAACAACATATTAAAGCTAATCAACGATTGGGCGCGAAATAGCAAACTCGCGTTCAATGTGAGCAAAACTGAAACAGTTTTGTTTACGAATAGATTTAAATACAATTCACCAAATATTATGTTCAATGGAGAACTACTTGTGATATCGAAGTCAATAAAATATTTAGGAGTAATCGTTGATAGCAAGTTACTCTGGAATCAGCACATCAAATATGTGATTAATAAAGTAAACCAGTTTTCTCATAGACTTTTGGGTTTTGCGAAAGAGCGCTTTGGCCTCGATAAGAGGGCCCTCGAGACTATCTATAGAGGCGCAGTTCTCCCAATCATCGGTTACGCAAGCTCGGTCTGGTATGAAGCCGTCGACAAAACTACAATTGTGAACAAACTGAACGTTATTCAAAGACAATTTGAGCTGAGAATGTGTTCTGCGTATAGGACAGCGCCAAGTGATGCACTTAATGTTTTAACAAACATAATGCCAATAGATTTATGGATAAAAGAGAGAGCTATAAACTATTTCGTCAAAAAGGGTATAGAAAGTGATCTCTATTTTGAATATTTGAGCGACACAGGCATTGAGAGGGAGATGGTCGAGAGGGATATCGACGTTAGAGAGCTCGCACATTCTGGCGAAGTGATCAAAATACCAATAACAAGCCAAGTTGTTAATGACGACATTCTTTATACGAAAGGGGTAAAGACAACAGAAGGAGTCGGCGCCGTATTCGTTCATCGGTTCAAAGAAAAAGACGTTGTTTTGTCTAAACTTAAACTCCATCGGATGTGTAGTGCAAGGCAGGCAACACTTATATCGATTTCCAAGGCGTTACAGCACATAAAGAACAAATTCTATTGTGGTCGATTTGTGACAATCGTTACTGAAGACAAATCAATATTGCAAACTCTTAGTGACCCAAATTCTAAGGACAGATTAGTTCAAGAGATCTATAGAATGTACAATCAAATTAGAATAAAAAATATAGTTAAACTACATTATGAGCGAAATAGCGCAGTATCGCAAAAATTAAGACAACTGGCTCTACAAGCATCTGTTGCACACAAAGCTATCTGTTATGAACAAATACCAATAAATTACGTTAAATCTATTATATATAATAAAAATCTACAAATATGGAATAATAGATGGCAATCTTCAGAAACTGGAAGACATACACATAGTTTTGTGGACAGTGTTTGGAAGCGTTTGCGCTTAGGAAATCTTAACTTCGATTTCGCGACCACCCAAGCAGTGATGAATCACGGCTGTACTAACAGTTATTTGACACGTTTTAAAGTCAAGTCTGACGCCAATTGCAGTGAGTGCGAAGTTGAGGACAACGCAGACCACAGGATTTTTGAGTGCACGCGATTCGAAGGTGAGAGAGAAAAACTCAGAAAAAAATTAGAACAAAAAGGAATTGATTGGATAGACGAAAAGGAAATATTGCTTACAGACGCCGCTTTTAAACATTTCAAAGAATTCTGCAAAAACGTCTTTATAGCTCAATCACAATAGACTTATTTTTAAGACATTATTATTTTATTATATTATATTATTTTAATTTTTTTTTTCATTTTATTTTATTTTTTTATTCTATTTTATTATATTATATTATATTTATTTATATTATAGTATAAATTTTATTACTTGAATCATTTATTATATTATCTTAGGAATAATTACAAATAATTATAAATTTAAAAATTAGAATGAAATCGCGTATAAACACAAGTTAAATATTAGGACTTAAGACAAAATCGCGACTTAAAATATAAAATTGTATAAAAATATTATATTTATATATTAGCTTAAAAACAAATGTATTATCCCTTATAGTACTAAGTGGAATAAGGGATAGCAAATTAGTCCAAATAAATAATAAACAATTTTTCTTACGCAAAAAAAAACCTAACCTAACCTAACCTAACCAAGAGATGGCGCAACCATCAAGTGAGACGGGTGTGCGTTCTGTCTCAGTCATCAGAAAAGAGATTTTTGATAGTTTTTCACCGCACAAAAACATCGCAAGAGATGTTGTAATGACAGTTAAAAGTGGTGTTAAAGAATTGGTGGCAAAAATTGCGGATTTGGAACGAAAGTTAGAAGATATTAGTGAGAAAACAGAAAATGAAGCGATTGTGCAACATATGGCAACCATGTTTGCCACGTTTGAATGCAAACAACAACAAAGGTTTGATGTATTGCAACAACAAATTAATGCTATGAAATTACAGGCAGCGCCGCAAACATTTGCAACTATTCTTAAAAGTAAGTAAAAATCTGCCAAAGAATTACCGAAACCCAAAGAGCGCCCAATTCTGGTCAGACCTCTTGACAGTGGCGCAAAACACTCCTGCAAAGAGAACGAGAAGACTATTCGCAAAATTATCGAAAATAATAATAGACAGAATTGTGACCAAATTAAAGTAAAAAATGTGAAATACGTCGGTAAAGGAGGTCTACTCCTTGACTGCGTCACAGATAACGACTGCATAACATTATTAGAATGTATGCAAAACGTGAACGACTTTAACGCAAACAAACCGATCAAAAAATGGCCTAAAATTGCAATTTATAACATAGACGAAGAAATAACAGAAAAGATGATTGCGGAAGAATTGGCGACGAAAAACATTGAAATTCAACAATTTTTCACAAACAATAAAAATGAAAAAATTGAAGATAACATTAAAATCAGGTTTAAGTACCGCAAACAGGAACGAAAGGGTGCTAACACATGGGTTGTCGAACTCAGACCTGAGATCTTTTCAATTGTGCGGCAGTGGCGGCTTATTCACGTCGGGTGGCGTTCATACAAATTGAATGAATACGTATATGTAAAGCGATGTTTTAACTGCCAGAGGTTTGGACATAACGCGAAAGACTGTGCGGACAAAGACAAAGGGCCGGTATGTGGCGTATGTGCGAAAAATCATAATACAAACCAGTGCAATGAATCAACTGAAGACAAAATGTGTATTAATTGCGACAGAAATAATAAACTAAATCAAAACAAAAGACAGTTCGCAACCAATCATACGGTGTTTGACAGTCAGTGCGAGTGCTTAAAGCGCATCAAAAATAGTGTTTATTTAACCACCGATTATGGTGAACAGTAACGCATTTAACCAAATAAATTGCATACAAATAAATCTTCAGAGATCTCGAAATGCGACCACAAATCTATGCAAAACTATTGAGGAAGAAAATATAGACATTGCTGTGATTCAAGAACCGTACGCTATTAATCAAAAAGTCTGCGGTTTTCCGATGCGATACAGCGTGTTATACAGTGATGACTGCAATCCACCGAAAACTGCGATAATAATTGCAAACAAATTAATTCAAACTGTTTTTGTGCGCAAGTATTCTAACAATTACCTAACACTAGCTGTAACGCAACTCAAAGGAAAAGAAATTGCAATATTTAGTCTTTATTGCTCCCCATTTCAAGACATAATAAGTGAACTAAATTATTTGCAAACAATCATTAATGACTTAAAACCGAAATATTATATAATATGCACAGACAGTAACGCACATTCAAAGGTCTGGTTTGATAGTTGCGATGACTTAAGGGGAGAAGTAATGAATGATTTCATTGCAGTTAATAATATATTTATATTAAATGACCAAATATTTGGGCCAACATTTCAAGTGCGCGACCGTAAATCGCATATCGATTTGACTTTAATTAATAGTAATTTAATAAATAGTGTCCAAAACTGGCATATAATTGACTGCGACTCCAACTCAGATCACAAATACATTGGATTTGAATTCAATGAAAAATACGAAAAACCTGAATTTCACTCAACGCTTAAATATTGCACAAAACTTGCGAATTGGACGACATTTGGCGACAGCATTGCAGACATAATAATAGAGTTAAATAATGAATTAAATTCAATAAATACCGCGAAAGACTTGAACAAATTTGTCGAAAAACTTATTCATCAATTAATAAAGATTTGCGACAAAAATATACCCCTTTTAGACAAACATAAAGTCAATCGCAAATCAAACAAATGGTGGACTCAAGAGCTGACACAACTGCGCAAAGAAGTGAATAACAGCCGCAGACGTTACCAACGGTGCAGAACTGAGAGAAGACATGAATTATATAATAATTACATCGCAGTCAAAGTGAACTACAATAGGATTATTTGCGTAACGCAGAGAACCAAATGGCAAGAGTTTGTCACCGACAGCACCCGAGAGAACGCTTGGGGTTTAATCTATAAGATAAGTCGCGAAAAAATAGTTAATCATAAAGTATATGAATTGAGAGAAGATAGCAATAAAATAATTACTGACAGCGAAGGCATTGCAAAGGCATTACTTAAAAGTCTTTTCCCGACTGATTGCGAGACAACTGATACAGAAGTGCACAGAAATGTTAGACTTTTTTCGCAGAAAACAGATAATAATATTAATGACATCCCATTCTCTACGCAAGAAGTGTCTGATGTTATAAGTGCGCAAAACTCGTCCAAATCTCCGGGCATCGACGGCTTAACTGCGGATATAATTAAAAAAATGCATTCAATTAATAATCAGTTTTTAACGAATGTTTACAACAAATGCTTATTTTTGCGCACATTTCCAGATATTTGGAAAAAAAGTGTAATAAAAGTGATTCCAAAGCCAAACAAAAGCGATTACAGCGACTGCAATAGTTATCGACCGATTAGTCTGCTGTCTGTGTTTGCGAAAGTTTTTGAAAAACTGCTAATAAACAGAGTTATGGATCACTTGCGCAAAAACAATAAATTAAATGCAAAACAATTTGGTTTTACGGCACAAAAGTCAACAGAAGACGCATTGCATTCAGTCATCAATTTTGTCAAACAATCTTTTAAGCGCAGAGGTTTCGCATTAATTATATCATTGGATATTTCGGGTGCTTTTAACTACTGTTGGGTTCCGAAAATCCTTAGCCAATTGCGACACAAGGATTGCCCCGAAAACCTATTTTATACATTCAAATCATATTTTGAGAGAAGAAGTGCGCAAATATGGTATCTAAATAAATGTTTTGAACGCGATTTAAACGTCGGGTGCCCACAGGGCAGCAGTTGTGGGGCTTTCCTATGGAACGTCAGTTATGACGATATATTTGATTTGAGTATTGATAATAACGTTGTGATTGAAGGGTTTGCCGACGACACGATTGTGAAAGTTTTTGCACAAAATACAAATGATTTGCAAAGACGTGCAAATCAAATATTGGAAAAAATTAATATTTTCGCAAAAAATAATAAATTAATATTTAATGTGAATAAAACTCAATGCATATTATTTACACATAATATCAAATATAAGGAACCAGTGATTGAATTTAATGGCACTCAATTAGAAATTGTTAAAGAGTTTAAACACTTAGGAATTATTATTGATTCGCAACTGAGTTGGCGTTCGCACTGCCATTACCTCAAAACTAAAGTCACAAAAATAGCGAACAATTTGTTACGATTCGCGAAAAATAAGTTCGGACTAAACTCAAGAGCACTGGAGATTATATTTAAAGGTGCGATTTTGCCAATAATCAGTTATGGAGTGTCGGTATGGGCGGAAGCGATGGACAGAAAGTTCGCAACAGATCCGTTACATTCATTGCAGCGAAGATTTGCGTTAAGAATAATTAAAGGCTACCGAACGGTATCTGCAGACGCGGCCAACATTATCGCAAACCTAATGCCTATAGACATATGGTTGAAGGGAAGGGCAGTTCAATACTTTGCAAAGAAAGGAATTGCAAACAAATTATTTGATGAATACTTTGCAGACAATAATATATCATTAAAGCAAATCCAAAGACCGATTGAAATAAAAAATCTAAAACATTATGGATTGCGACAGAAAATCAAAGTTAACAGAAATGACTCCAACGTGAACGCAATAAAAGTATTCATCGAAGGGCTGAGCACTAATGCCGGAACCGGCGCCGCATATATTATTTATAATAATCAAATGCTATTTAAACAAAAGAAAATAAAGTTATCGCGAGTTTGCACTACATTTCAATCAAATATTTTTGCGATCAAATCTGCACTCAATTATTTGCAACAAATTAATGTCGAAAATGAGATTAAATTATTTATTTATAACAAATCGATTGCAAGAGCACTGGAAGATCACAACTCAACAAATGATCAGATTTTTAGTATTTATCGAATTTACTATGAATTTATGGAACAGAATATCGCAATTAGCATATGTGTTAAACAGTTTAATGAGTGCAATGAATTCAAAATAGTTAAACAATTAGCAATAGAGGCGATAAGTGCTCATACAAGAAGTGAATACAATTTAATTGCAAACTCGATAATAAAAAGAATAATTTATGAGAGAAATATTAATATATGGAATGAGAGATGGGGTGCGACAGGAAAGGGTTCGCAAACAAAGATGTTCTTCGCAACAATACAGGACAGACGGAATGTGAGCAACTATTTTGAGACTGACTTTTATGTAACGCAAGTCATTACAAACCACGGAAAGTTCAATGAATATCTACATAAATACAACGTATGGCCAATCGATTACTGCGAAGTATGCAAAGTAAAAGAGGATGCAAATCATAAGGTATTTCATTGTGAAAAATACAGTGAAGAAAGGAATGCAATCAAAGAGTGTGTCGAAGAGGACGGAGGGCAATGGCCAATCACTTGCGCACAATTAATAAATGAAAAATATTTTAATTTATTTAGCAAGTTCTGTAAAAATATTTTAAATTATTAATTATTTAAGCAATCTTATTTTATTTAAAATTATTATTTAAATTATGATTATTTAATGCATAAGATATACAAATTATATTTGGCTCCTATAATACTTTGTGGGGTAGGGGCCCATTAATTAAGAATAAAATAAATATTTAAATTTAAAAAAAAACCTAACCTAACCTAACCTAACCAATGCGCATGATGGCGTCGTGTGAATCGGACGCATTGATTTCGGAGTGCGACACATTTCTTAAAAATATACTATTAGATTTAGATAAATCTAAAAATATGTCAACAGATTTAAAGAACAACATCACCAAGAATGTGAAGGACATTAAATCGGTGGTCAAACGTCTCAAAAGTATGTTTAAACCTCAAAAAAACGAAATGTTAATGTTAAGTCAACAAAACGAGAAGAGATATATTGATATAAGTGAAAACATTGCGAAAGAATTGGTCAATTAGAGAATCAACTCAACAACCAATGCGTTCAACTTATGCTTCTGTGGCCGGCAATCATTCACAAAGAAGTACAAAATACTCAAATGTTTCTGAAGAACAATATTTACGAAGTAAACAAAACGTGATTATATGCAAACCTATTAATAAACATACAGATAATATTGAAACTGAACGAATAATGAGAGAAATTATAAATCCTGTAAAACTAAATGTTGGCGTTAAACGTATGAAGAGTATCTCGAAAGGCGGATTATTAATTGAATGCCAAACCGCTGAAGAATGTGATAAAATAGCTAAAGTAATTGAATTAAAAGCGAAGTCTACTCATATTTGTGATAAACCACAGCTCAAAAATCCTCAAATAATTATTTATAACATCAGTGAAGATATAAAAGAGGATGAACTTATCAAAACAATTGTCAAACAGAATCTACACATAAATAACTTTATGGAATCGATAGACGAAGAACAACATAGGACCCACTTATCAATTAAACGAATTCTTAGAAGAAAACAAAGTCAAACCAATGTTAAAGAAAACATTGATATAAATAATATGCATTCAAATACTGGAGAAAAGCCTATTACAAACCAAATTTCATATATACTAGAAGTGAGTCCAGAACTAAGAAAAATAATGCTGGAGAATGGCCCTAAGCTAAAGATTGGTTGGAAAGTTTGCAATTTCAAAGATTATTATTTTATTATGCGATGCTATCATTGCAGTAGATTTGGACACAAAGCAGATACTTGCCATCACTCTAATTCTAATCCTTGTTGTGGTCACTGCGGTGGAGATCACAAATTGAAAGACTGCAAAACTAAAAAAGAGAGGCATTTCTGCATGAATTGCCATTCATATAATGAGAAAAACCATTCAAAAATATACAAAACAAATCATTCTTCACTCAATAAAGACTGTCAATCTTTCAAGAAAATGCAATCAATCGTAATCTCCAAAACTAATTATGGATAATACAACTAATTCTACTTCACATCAAAGTTTTCATCAAAAAATTAATTGTCTTCAAATCAATCTCCAACGGTCAAAGACAGCAACAGCACAACTCATAAAATTTATTGAAGAAAAGGAAATCGATGTCGTCTTAGTACAGGAGCCTTATTATATAAATAACAAAGTTTGTGGATTTCCTATTATTTATGCTGTACTTCAAACTGATAATAATTCTATACCAAAAGCAACAATAATTATAACTAATAAAAACATTCGTTACACCCAACTTATTACTTATAGCAGTAATATTATGGTCGCTGAAAACATTCATATAGAAGACAAAACATATCTATTAATATCTTTATATTGTTCGCCTTTCAATGACTTAAAAATCGAATTGGAATCACTCTCAAATTGTTTAAATATTTTAAAACCTGAAAATCTTATTATATCTACGGATAGCAACGCTAATTCTAGGGTATGGTTTAGCGAAAGAGATGACAGTCGCGGCAATATATTCAATGAATTTATCAACGGAAAAAATTTAATTATATTAAATAATAATGAATTAACGCCAACCTATTACTCAACTCATGGCAAAAGCTTTATAGACCTCACAATATCTAATTTGAATGCATCTAATAATATACACGACTGGGAAGTTTTGATATCGGACTCTTTATAGGATCACAGATTTATTTACTTTACATTAGTGGGAAGGGTTTCTCAAGAGTCTAATAACACGCGTAAATACAGCACTAAGAATATCGACTGGAATCTATTTGAAAACGAAATAAATCTTCATATTCCCGAAATTCATGAGATGCTCGCTAATTGTCACCACTTAAAGAATGTCTCTGAAATTGCTGAATCAATTACTGCTCTCTTAACCGATACTTGCGATAAATAATGAAAATAAAGAAAAATAATATCAATAAAGGCAACAAATGGTGGAATAATGAATTGACATCAAAGAGAGCAGAACTCAATAGAGCTCGAAGAAAGTTTCAAAGAAATTTCTCAGAAAATAGAGAAGAAAATTATAAAGTTATAAAAACACAGTATAAAAAGCTAATCATTAAATCGAAAATATTAGCTTTCAATGTATTTGTGGAAAACCCATTTGGTGTCATTTATAAGATCTCTCGAAATAAAACAAATCCACTTCACAATAACGAACTAATCAATTCTGATGGAAACGTCATAACAGACGTAAATCAAATAGCTGTTCAACTATTAGACACCTTATGTCCTGATAATGAATGCAATGATGAAGAACTAGTCTTAATGAACGATGCCATGACTGTCGATAACTATTTATCTCCTGATGACATCCCTTTCACTGAAGAAGAATTGACAGAAGTTATTTATGCACAAAATGTAAACAAAGCTCCAGGTTTTGATGGACTGACAGCAGATATTATCACCACTTTTTATAACATCGATAAATCTATTCTTTTAAAACTCTATAATAAATGCTTATCTTTTGGAGTCTTCCCTGAACTATGGAAATACAGTATAATAAAAGTGTTATACAAAGGAGGCGATAAAGACAAAAGGGACCGATAAGCCTTATACCGACTATGGGAAAAATTTTAGAAAAATTATTAATAAATAGATTAATGTTTAGCCTTAACTCCCGGAACGAATTATCCAAAAATCAATTTGGTTTCACTCATCAAAAAAGCACAGAAGATCTGCTGTTGGAAGTCAAGCAAGAAATTACTGAAACATTTGAAGAGAGGGAATATTGTCTCATAATCAGCTTCGACATCGAGGGCGCTTTTAACAATTTATTATGGCATAAAACAATAATGTGTTGAAAGACAAAAACTGCGAAAGAAATTTAGTGAAACTATCCATCTCTTACTTCAATAACAGAAAAGCTGAAATATGGACGAAAAATGCCAAATACTCAAAAGTGCTCACTAAAGGTTGCCCTCAAGGCAGCGCTTGTGGTCCAGGAATATGGAATATTAATTACGATAGTCTACTAAAAGTTTCTCTACAAGACAGATGTAAATTAAAAGGTTTCGCCGACGACACTCTCGCCATAATACGTGCCAAAACTATTACTGACCTGGAATTCAAAGCGAATCACACTATAAAGGCAATAACAGATTGGGGTCGATCACAAAAATTGAAATTTAATATTCAGAAAACCACTGCAGTCCTTTTCACAAACAAACTGATTATCAACAAACCTAACATTATAATGGATGGTCAAACACTCGACTTCCAAAACTCGTTTAAATATTTAGGCGTTATTATCGATAACAAACTGCGTTTTACAAAACATATCAGTTATGTAAAAGGAAAAGCGATTGGACTAACCATGAGTTTACTACGATTTGTGAAAAAAAATTTTGGTCTCAACAAAAATAATTTTCTTTCAAATATTTATAAAGCAGTAATTCAACCGATAATAGCTTATGGATGTGCGATGTGGTTCGAGAAAGTGGACCAAATATTTTTCAAGACAATCTTGAATCAAATACAATTACTGGTAGCAATTCGATGTTGTAGTGGTTATAGTACTATTGCTTCTGATGCCTCCGGAGTGTTAGCCAACTTCATCCCTCATGATCTCTATGTTAAACAAAGAGCAAACAAACAAACAAACAAATATCATCTGAAGAAAGGAATCACTAATCTGAAAGTTGAAGAAGTTCTAAACAAAGCTGGCATTAATAAAGATTATTATCAGAAGCCAGTCAAACATGAGGATAAACCACATCCAGCTATTAGATCTCAAATTCTATACAGCGATCATGACTCTCAAATTGAAGTTTTTACTGATGGCTCCAAATCAAACTCAGGGGTGGGCTCGGCTTTTTGTGTCTACTCTAATAATTTAGTCATCAAAAAGTGTAAATTCAAGCTAGCAAAATACTGTACCGTATTTCAATCTGAATGTTATGCAATTAAACAAGCCATAAAATACTTCAACACAACTGACTTTACAACTGCAACTTTTATCACAGACTCGAAATCAGTCCTATCAGCAATCAACCAAAGAAGTTCCAACACTAAACTCATCCATGACATAAACGAGGAAATAATGGTCTCAAAAACATATAACAAAAAATGTTTCTTCAATTGGACACATTCTCATGATGGCAATGAAAGAAATGAATTAGCTGACTTATTAGCAAAACAGGCATCGAAATCTAACCAAAGCTTTAGTTATGACTTGTATCCATTTTCATATGCTAAAAGTCAACTAAACGAATACACGCTAAACATGTGGAATGACAGGTGGGTTAACTCAGTAACAGGAGGGGGGACAAGAAAATTCTTTCCCACAATTTATCACAGGCAGAGTTGTAAAAAATATTTTTCAACGAACTTCTACACGACTCAATTTATAACAAACCATGGAAAATTTAACGAGTATATGGAGAGATTCAAATTAAGATCTTACTGGTCTTGTGAATGTGATGGTATCACTCCTCAAACAGCGGAACATCTTATATATGATTGCAAACTATTAGAATCAAAGAGAGAAGAAATGAAGAATAAAGCAATTGAAACATTTGGACTTTCGTTGTGTTCAACACCAACTTATCGATCAAAAACTTTTTACATATTTTAACAAATTTTGTATAGAAGTTTTACATTAACTAATTATATATTTATTAACCGTATCTTAAATACGATTATTTTAAAATTTTACTTTTTATCTAAACTAAGTATAAAAACTTATATAATGATTAATATTGCAAATACGTCGATGAATGTAGTACTTTCTGTGGAACATTCATCTCTAAATAAAACCTTTTTTTTTTAAAAAAAAACCTAACCTAACCTAACCTAACCTAACCTAACCAACCAACCAACATGGCGGAAAGTGAGTGCAACACGTTTTTGGGAGAGTGCTCCATATTATTGGACAAAATTAATAAAATTTTCCATAAACATAAGAATACTGCATTAGAAGTGAAATCAGAAGTTTTATTGTGCGTAAATAAACTAGAAGATATTATTGGAAGACAGAATTTGACCATAAACTTGAAAAATGAAACAATTAGTGAATTGAAAACTAATGTTGACAGCCATTTACATATGTTTTCAAATGTAAACAAAAGACTTGAAGCATTGGAATGCAATAGTCCTATCAAAACATATCCGTACTATCGAATGAACAATTAGGACCTGCAGAACCGAAGCCTAAACATGTGGTAATTGTGAGACCTCATGATACGACTAAGACATCAAAAGAGACCGAAAATGCAATCAAAAATAAACTTAAATCTCAAGATTTAAAAATTGGTATAAAATCTAAAAAATATGTATCAAAGGGAGGACTAGTTATTGAGTGCAGAACCGAAAAAGAATGTGAAATCCTTGCTAAAAAAATCGAAGACGATATAACAGGGATTAAAGTCGAAAAACCTAAACTCAAAATGCCTACACTGGTAGTAAGAGATGTAAACGAAAGCATTGATCAGAATGAACTTATCGATCAAATCATTGAAAATAATATTGATATCAAAAACTTCCTCAAAGACAAAAAAAATGAAATACCAAAACATTTGAGCATTAAATTCAAGTTTAGAAAGAATAAGAAGAAATTAAATGATATCTACTGTCTTCAAGTAAGCCCTGAATTAAGGAAAATTATTATGAAAACTGGCAAAATATTTATTGAGTGGAGTGCGTGTAGAGTAGAGGACAGTTTACCGATAATTAGATGCTATCAGTGCAACGGTTTCGGCCACAAATCTTCAGAATGCAAACTAAAAGATAGTCAGTGTGGACACTGTTCAGGTGAACATGAAACGAAGGATTGTAATGCTGGAAGGGATAGGAATTTTTGTACAAACTGTGCAGAACATAACTCAAAACAAAATCAGAAACTTAGATTTGACACCAACCACTCCGCATATGACAGGAATTGCCAGTCATGGATCAGAATTCAATCGATAGTCAAATCTCGAATTAATTATGGATAACACAAGAAACTTGGGTCAGTCATCTGTAAATAATACAAAAAATAGGATCAAAACATCTGTAAGGAACACAATTAAATGTTTACAAATTAACCTACAAAGAGGTCGTACATCAACATCACATTTAGAACAATATATTACTGACAATAATTATGACCTAATCTTCATTCAAGAACCCTATGTACTAAAGAAAAAGGTCTGTGGCTTTCCAACCAGGTATACAACATATTACAGAGAATTGGATATTATTAAGACAGCAATAGTTGTGGTTAATCCGAAAATACAAGTAACTTTTATTGAACGTCTTTCAATGGAATTCCTAACAATAGTGAAACTCGGTTTCAAAAATAAAACTATATATGGTTTTTCTCTTTATTGTTCTCCCCTTCAATCACTCGAAAACCAATTAAATCATGTGAAGAATGCAATCGAAGTCCTTAACCCCGAAAATCTGATAATATGTGTTGATTCGGTTCTGGACCATAATCCCGAATGCCAAAATCCCGAATAACCAAAATCCCGAATAACCAAAATCCCGAATGACCAAAATCCCGAACCGACCAAAATCCCGAAAAATTTTAAATCGCG
>JAUJYU010000160.1:0-16986 GCA_033995675.1 Nothrus silvestris
ATCAGGAATTGATTTTAACTATCGTATTTGATACCAAACTCTTTAGGCAACAAAAGTTGATATCTTATTATAAATTAATTACATTTTATCAAAGGCATCAAATTGTTAACTAATGGAAAATCTATTGCAGAGGCTTTGCAGTGATTAAGTTCTTATATTTACCGAATTTATTTACTCATTATCTTCTTATGTTCTTCAACTGCTATAAATTCAGAGTAAAGTAACTGCTGGTCATCAGCTTAAGTCGTAGTTTAGCAAATAGAGCTATTACTACAATATGTTGTCGCTTATGAAAACTCCTGAGTCTCAACCATATTTCGTAACACTAATGATCTTATATTTTGATTCTAATGAGTATTACTGGATATGTGTTTTGCTATTATTATTAGAGAAGACCTAATTCTAATTTCAATATATGATTCAATGTTGTTGTGCTTTTATGTGGGACTAATTTATAATTATGATTATAACTATGATTTGTTATTAAATCCCAGTATTTATAGAAATTTAATTAAAATTGTGCAATTGTTATTATGAGGAGAGACAAATATAAGTTCAGCCAAAAACTCTCTTATTCGAAAAATCCCCAAAATCCCCTGATAATAACCCCCTCCCCACGGTTTGCGGCCAAAATCCTCCATTTTACCTACCCCTGAACCTCCTATTTCGGTCAACCTTCCCTATCCCTGTAATTAGTATAGAGATATGGTATTTAGAGATATGGTACGTACTAAACATTTGGTATTTAGAGATACTTATTAAGTATAATTAGTTATACTAAGGACTTAATCCTCTTCTCATTTTCTATAGATTTGTTGTATTTAAAAGAATTAATCAATAATATTGCAAAAATGTTTTCAATTCAACTTAAATATAATTTATGCAACTTTTAAAAATTTATTGTTAAAAAGCATTAAACGCACTCTTTAAATATTTAAAATAAAAACAATTTTTAAACAATTTCTATTTTATATTTTTTGATTAAGTGTAAGATTAAGTGTAAGATTAAGCTTTAATTAAATTCATATATCATATATTCACAAAGTCTGTAAAAGTATTATGAATACAAAATAATGATTCACTCAACATTTTTAATTATTAAATGAAGATGGTAGCTTTGTAGATCATTTAATTTATAAAAGTCATTACAACGTACTGCTAAAATATTTTATATTAAAAAAATTATCTCAAATTTTAATCCATTTATAATATTATAGAATTAATAAAGAGAAAGACATTTAGATAATGTATTGCAGACAAAAACAAACTAATTTAATCTGTCGTCATATTTAATGAATATTTGAGATAAATTAATTTTGATTTAGTCTACGGTTTGTTCAATAAATAGATAAATGGTTTGAAAAGAACAATTTGTGGATAAGAGATAATACAAAAATGCTCAAAATTTTAGAATTGACTAAAATTGGATTTGGTGAACAAAATGCATTATTATCAGTTGCGCGGGTATACTTGTTTATCTCGACTCGTTAGCCAATATGAGACTATCACGCACTTACTCTCTTATCTTATGTGTTGATCGCAAAAAGTGAATTTTCAGTATTGAAGATTTGATATACTGATGGGTCATATACTGTACTAAAAGCTCAAGAACTAACTCTACTTATAAAGTATTCGAAAATTTTGTACGAAGTAGTATTTGAAGGCAATTTTAATACTCTTTGGTAGCTATGGCTCAATCAGAGCTCTCTTCATTGTTGATGACTTGAAGGCCTGACTATTCCTTCGCAATCTAAAAGCCATAGAAAATAATCTGTAGAGTTGTTGTATAGTTAGATGAATGATTGGCGGCTGTCACACATGCTTCATATTCATCAGATTTTCTCCGGTAAATCAAGACATTATTCTCCTGTGGCTAAAAGTAAGCTCTTTTCGTACTCTTTATTTTATGTATAGTTGAAGTTTTTGATCACAGATGATATGCTCATAACTGTCATGCTCTCCATTCTTTGTTACATAACTTCCTCAGACAATTAATTTGCAATTTTCCTAAAGTCTAAAAGCTTTAGAACTTGTTTAAGATCTCTTTTCACAAGATTTAACAGAAAAGAGAAAAATATTCCTCTTCAATAAGAACTTATCTTCTAATTATGTTTAAGAGTTGCGTAACTTTTGTTAATAATTTGTAGTCAATGTTATACTTAATAATTTATCAAATAATTAATGGTTTTATTGTAATGAATCACACGATTGTGTAAAAGTGATATTATTTTCAAAGGTGTGGTAAGACTGTTCAGCACTCAGGTAGTTATTATTACTTATCACTTGACTTTTTTTGCTTGTAATGCAATTAATTTGATCAAACCTATGAGTTTGAAATTCAATGTATGTCTGTTTGTGTTAGATTGATGTCAATGTTTTTGTTATGAATTCTTTTATTGATCTTTAGATGTTATCTCTTTTTTAAAACTTTGGGCTTAAATCTGGTTTTTGTAAAGTATCAGAAAATAGATTATGAATATTATAAATAAATTTTAGACAACATTTAAAAAATAAAAAATCGAATTATAAAGAATACAGTATAAGATTCATATCTAAGATTATATCTAATATTAAGTGAATTTAATAGGTTTTGTATTCATTAATAACAAATTCGCATCAGAGAAAAGCGTTGTATTTATTTAGATCCAAATATTAAATAAAATGCACTAAACTCTAAGAAAGTTTAGTCTCGAGTCTTATGTTTCGAAATTTAATTTTTATCATTAAATAGTCTGAATTAAAGTTAATTGTGACCATTCTTTTTGTAAACAAAGAGATCCAAACCGTAATACAATACTAATTGTAATAATCTAAATAAAAATAAAATATATTAGTTTAGATGAGTCTAAACAAGTTATTTTATTTTTCATTTGCTAGATTTTTTAAAATCATTTATATTTATTTCTATTTCTTTTTATTAAAACTTATGACTCGACTGAGTCCAGAGTCTCTTGAATCGAGACTCGAGACCAAAATTTCTAATCTCTAATGAAAATGGATACACAAAATATTTTTCTGCTTTTCATAATTATAACATTTATATCGATTTATAGATAATTTCTTTCGCTTCAAAATGAATATTTTTGTAAAAAATTATAAACTAATAGTTAAATCAAATATTTATTCCACAATTTTTCAAATTTAGAAGTCATTCGATTATATATAAACTTTTGAATATTTAATTGAATTCCTTCTACTTTTCGACACACTTTTGAATTAGTTTTTAAGCTGTTTTTTAAAGTTTGAGAACTCTTACAAGTTTTTATTTATTTTATCCAATAAGTGATTTATTACCTAAATCTATTAATTTACAATCAGATAAAATAATCTTTTCTTAATAGTTTTAAATGGCAATATTTTATATATTTTTATATTATTGAAATTATATTCTTTTTATTTCATTGAAATAATCAGTAAAAACAATTTCTAAAAGTTAAACCATATCTATAACTGATATTTATATAAAACTCGTTATTCAGAATTCGTGATTTGATAACAAATCGATATAATTATTCTCATACTAATTCTCATACTAATTAGTACATTAACTAATAGTTTTATTATCGATTAATTCGTGAAAAAATACTTTTGAAACTTTTTAATAAATGTACACTTTATAAAATAATTTCATTCAATTTTGATTCATATCTCTGATAATCAATGATTTTTATCTTCAATGAACAGTTGTTGGAATAGATAAAAGATAGGATTTGAGGCAAACTTGTTTGAATGATGATTCATTTTTTCTATAATTATGATTTACTTTTTCGACTCATATTAACTCTTATGAAAACTTTGCTTCAAGTAATGAAAAGTGTGTCTCACCTTAATTTTGGGGTTAACTAAATATAATTTATATCAAAGAATTGATAGTTGAAAGTTATATTTTTGATTTTGGAAATAGTATTGATAGCATTGTTAGAATATGGAATGAAAAGCTCATATATTTTGCCTTTTGTCGGCTGAGAGCCTCTGGCGTAAGACAAAAGATGTTTTGCTAATTTACTTCTTAGTTGAGTGCGAAGAATGAAAGTAAGAGTTACATGAGTTACATGAATATCTGAGAACAACCACTCCTATTGCCGACAGGTCCTGTTGTAATCTCGGAGGCGCCGACATTAGATTTTTTGTGAAGTGATGGCTTCCAAAATTGCATATCGAGGGGCGGAACTCAGTTGAGCTTTGACTGACTTTAGGTCTTTCTCGTATGAAAGTAGGAATACTATTCATACTATTCTGGCTTCAACTCCAGCAAAAGCCTTACCGCCAAAGAGCCAGAAGAAAGAGAGAAAGAAAGATAAACCATCGGCTTCAGGCTAAATGTTATTATAGGTGCTCAGAGTGATAGTCATAATTCCATCAGTTGTGCGCTATGCGAGTCTATTAACACTGGCATTATTGCTGTTCGTTTAAAAGTTACCAACATATCAGTTGCAACTTTTGAGATCCTGTTGTTATGCTTAAAAGCTTTAAATAGGATTGTATTTCTCCAATAGTTAAATCGTTTAATGAAGTAATTGTCTCTTTCATTGTTCATTTACTGCAATATAACTATTACTGCAATTCTGGTGAGTATACAATACCTGTAGTTATAGTAAGATATTATATCTCAATAAATTGTTGCTTTGATATTAAATTTTATGCATAACTTGTTTATTGCTTAATATGAGAAGCGAATGGTGAATCAGCATAGAATCATCATTACAAACATTACACTATTTTTTTGCATTGAATTTTTTAACATTTAATGAGTTCACAAAGTGTGTCGATATCTGTGTCTTTTGTAGATTGTGTACCACAAAAATGAAGTTTATATTACATTAAGTTATTAAATGTTGTAAATGTTGTTCTCACATTTGATCGTTCATTTAGGTTGTCGTTGTCATGCCTACAAAGCAAAAAAGATTGGCTCACTTTCGCTTGTTTTCAATTGATTCTGCAGTTTAAGAGTTTTAAACATAAACTTTCTATTTGTCAACTCATCAAATAGTAATAAGAGGACAACACACAAGAGGAGCATACTGCTTTATTGCAATATAAAGGTATGATAACAATGAGTTTTCTTTTAGACATTGGGTCAAACTTTTACTATCATTGAAAACTCAAATTTATTCACTATTTAAGTAATGAAAAATTCATATTTCAATTATGTTAACAAAACTCGGACCGCAACGAATAATGCATTAACGCATTTATTATGCGCTTCTAAACTGATTTAAGAGGTGTTTCGCTAATTAATATAAATTTAAATAACATTAAATATAATTACAATTTTTAAATGGAATTCCCCAGAACTTGTAGTTAATGTATTGCTAAATAACTATTATCTATAAATATCTCAATTAAAGCTATCAATTAATTAATTAAAATTTTTATCCTTTTTCACAATCTCAACTTTTTTAACTTCATTGCTGTCCTTCAATTATTAATAATATAAGAAAACTGAATGGTTATAAGTTATAACTCTTCAGCCAAGAATTTAAGTAAAGTAATCATCATAGATGGCATAATATACATGAAAAGCCTATTCGTAGCAGTTTTTCTTCTAGTTTTAATTGGAGCGAAATTAAAGTTTAAATACATGTCCGACACTTAAGTATCTTTTAAGGGTTTAATTGAATATGCGCTTGTCCTGCGTTTGTCCACTCTATTTTTGACATGTTATAAAACTATTGGCTTTTCGTCTATTTTGCATTATTTATCTTTTTCTATGACTTTTATGCTTCGACTTATAAGACTTATGTGTTTCTGTATTTGCGAAATCTTCGAAACTGTTGGCCTCTAAGAAGTGTTTTGTTAGTCTAGATTTTGTGTGTTTTGTATAAATGTGTTCAGTGAATGACTTGCTTTTAGAAAATGGTAAAATGATAGCAATGATAGTGAGCACCTGTTACAAAGTGAGTCGATGGCTAAATACATGAAACCTTCTTCTTCAGCCATGCATCTCATGCCAGAGCAATGTCGCCGCCCAGCCATCCAAGTATTGATGCGAGTACTGAAGCAGTACTGAAGTAGTACTGAAGCAGTACTGAAGCGAAGGCATACATGAGTCAAACAACAGCCATCAATCTCTGTCAGGGGGCGTTTTTAGATCCAACCCATAATACTTTTTTAGCTCCAACTACTCAGCAAACTGTTGTGTAATCGAATATCAATACACGTTTGATCCTTCACGACCTTCTCTTCTAGGGATTGGTGGCAGAGAAAGCTTTGCCATCAAATGCTTTGAGCTGGAAATGGGTGTGCGATAAGCTTTACACGTAATCCATAGGAAGAACCGGTAAAATATTTTCCGACCAATGATTCCATTGAAGCTTTCGCGTAATGTCGTCCCTCACCACTCAAACCTTGTCCCTCTATTGTGGCGCATCACAACTCAGTTCAGTTCTCGTTTAGCAACTTATAAAGCGGAGGGTCGTATTGCCACCGCTGGCAGCAGTTCTATTACAGCAATATTTACTATTATTAAAGCAGATTCAATAGACAGACGAGCTATAACAGAGTTAGACTCAATATTATGCCATACATTCTGTAGCTTTTTTCATATAGTTATGCTTCGCTTCAAATCATCGCAAATCGCTTTAATTAAAATTTATTTTTAAGAAAAAAAATTCATTGATTTTTTTTCGAAAACAAGTTAATAAAGTTTTTTGTGCGTGCAATTAATTAGTATTTTGTTTGTTTTAATCGTTGTGGTGAATGATAACAAACACTTTATGAATAAAAGTTTGCGATAGAATAGTCGAAGATAATAGACTTAACTGTTTGAATGTTGATGTGCTGATGACTAATCAAATTGTGTATCGCTTTGGTGCCATTAACAGAGAATGGCAACGGGATCGTCTTCGCCCTACCTCAACCATTTGTCACACCACGAGCAGCACGTAATGCAAGTCGCAACCGCTCAAAGCGTGCCCTATGGTCGCGAACCACCTGAACTCAAATATATGCCGCATCACAATCAGGGACCGAACGGTCACTCACTGAGTGCTCACCATCAGTGGGCAGTTGGACTTCCACCACATGCGGCCGACAACATGTCTCCGTGGACGCCATCAGGTATGCATAGTCTGCATCATCAAGATATCAAACCGAACGGTCCGCCAGGTTCTGATTTGCACGCATCGATTCACGCCCACCACCGAACGCCTCAACACATGGCATCATCGCATCCATGGCATCCATCCTCACTGCATGCGTCCTCACACATGACCGCAATGGCACCCCATAGTAATGGCTCTTCACCACTACAACATCACGCGTATGGCATGAACGGTATGTTAGCCCATTCCGGGCCCGGATCAGGTCCCACACAAGTTCTTCACCCGGCAATGAGGGGTGACCTAAGTGTTCATAACGACCTCTCAAGACTAGACGGAAGACTTGACGATCGCGGCTCTGTTGGCTTACATCCCGATCACAGACATTCTGAAAGTGCGGGCGAAGAAGAGACGCCCAGTTCTGATGATTTAGAACAGTTCGCCAAACAGTTCAAACAGAGAAGAATCAAATTAGGTTTTACTCAGGCAGACGTCGGCCTCGCATTAGGTACTCTTTACGGCAATGTATTCTCACAAACGACTATATGTCGGTTCGAAGCATTACAATTGAGTTTCAAAAATATGTGTAAACTTAAACCTCTACTCGCGAAGTGGTTAGAAGAAGCGGACAGTACGACAGGTTCGCCCACTAGTATTGATAAGATTGCAGCGCAAGGCCGGAAACGGAAGAAGAGGACCAGCATTGAAGTGTCCGTTAAAGGAGCTCTTGAGACACATTTTCATAAACAGCCAAAACCTTCTGCACAAGAGATTACATCACTTGCAGAACACTTACAGCTCGAGAAAGAAGTGGTTAGGGTTTGGTTTTGCAATAGAAGGCAGAAAGAGAAACGAATGACACCACCGACCGGTCAAATGGACGGATCAATGATGATGAGTCCTCACGACAGTAGTGGACTTCATGGAAGTCCTTTACATCATCCACATTCACACAGTCCTCCCTATTCTCCTGCACCACATGTCGGAGGTCTTACACATAGCCAGCAGTTAACGGCCCACTGACTAGAGGCCAACCTGGAGGCCAAACTTCGATCTACAATGTCCTCACCTTTAGTAAGCAATCATTATATGAGTGAAAACAACAACAATCTCAACAGTTTGGTTAAAACACCCAATGCTGGCATCTATTACTACTGGTAATCATAGATGAAAACCATTTATTATAATTCTAAATAATGTAAA
Source organism: Nothrus silvestris (assembly GCA_033995675.1). NCBI lineage: Eukaryota > Metazoa > Arthropoda > Arachnida > Sarcoptiformes > Nothridae > Nothrus > Nothrus silvestris. Next base: position 8,244 of record JAUJYU010000160.1, read on the forward strand.
TAAGTTTATAAAAGTTAACAATAAATGCCAGTAAAGTCTAATAGATTTGAGAACTAGTGATAGACAACTGAAAATAAGAAATAATTTCGACTTCGATGTGAGAAAAACATTGCATTTAAATGTGGTTATATTACTATTATTATTATTATTAACAACGCGTTTCTGTGCCAACAATAATGCGATCGCCTCAAGAAAAGTCTAATAAACATTTTGTACAAAATAATACATCAGTAGAAGAGCGAACGGATCATAAAATACTACACGAAACTCATCTCTCATCTGAAGAAAACAACATTATCTACCATTAAAACTGTATTATGAAAACTACTACTATTAATACTACCACTTTCTACCAGCAGCTGAATTGACTTCTTAACTAAATGTCTGCTAAATGTGTGTGTTTTTACATTTAGACCAATTTGAGAACTGAAGACTGTTTGACTGTTTAACTCACTGTTGGAGTGTTGGGACCACTAATGTTGCAAAAATACAAATAATATAAATATATATATAAATATATAGTATATATTTAGAAGCATATAAAGCAAGAAAAAGTTATGAGAAATTTAGAACTTTTTCTTTGACATTAAGTGTTTATGAAATAATTTTTTGAAGACAATTGAGAGCTCGATTTAGAAATCTCGGTGACTGCACACGAATTGTACATTCAATGTTTATATTCTGGCTAAACTAGTCGCAAGTCTAATACATCTAATACACCGATATATCAATACAGCATCAACAGCAGCGAAGCCCCCCTTTTTAACAAAAATTTTTTCAAGAGTGAGCCACACAACACACATAAACCATCTTTTTCTCCGTCAGCTCGGCTTCTGAAGGTAGGATTAGCCCTCTTTTTCTTTTTTTCCTCCGTCCACAAACAATTCCTTCCCCCCTAAACTCTAAATCTTATAGAAGCATAGTTTCACTCCTATATAACTTGTCCTTTAACTTCTTTGCCAACTTGGCTTCACTCGTAGTCTCTCTTCTGTCTTATTTCCACCTTTATCTTACTTCAAGGCCAAGCTTTCAAACTTATTTATATGTATACTATATATACATTATATACATACGCAAAACCCATACAGTATTGCCTAAAGCGTCTTTTTGGAAAAAAAGTATAGACCAGATTCAGCAGATTCACAGATTTTTCGCTGTTTAATATGATATGAGAATATGTGAGACCGTCCCGCAGGTTGTCCTACGACTAGCAATGTTTCACAAAATACGATAAATAAAATAACTATTATTGTATATTTTAGAGAAATTTAAGAAAACTATAGGCATTACATTTTGTAAGATTACATATAATTAAAAATAATACAACACTTATTAACTCAATCGAAATACAAAATTGTGAAATAATTTAATAATAATGACATAAAAGCATTCAAAAACTAATAATAGAAGAAAAGATCTCTATTCCAATCAAAATAAGGTGTAGAATGCGATTCTCTTTAAAAGAGAAGTACAGCAATTTGCAAATGAATTCAAAAAATGCCATTATTATAAAACTATTTGTATAATAATAATAATATAATTATTTACATGATGATTATGTCAAGTAATAAGATGACAGCGGATTCATGTGTTGTATGTAATATGTATACTATACAGTATATTAATTAATTATGATCCTAATTAAATGTAAGGTCGCTAAACAAATAATGAGTTCCCCTTTTTTGAAATAAGTAAGAAATTTGTAATAATAAGGTTAGACGGAAAATATTTGTTTGTTTTTTAAAGAAAAAGTTATTTTCGGTCTTCTCCAAGTTTAGAGATTACATAAAAATTCCTCTCACATACAGTTTGGATAAATTAATATAAGTTTGAATAAATAAAATAATTATTACATCAAAATAACTATTTGAACAAAATTTATTTTAAATTATTTAAAACAGTTATTAATAACAGTTATTATTGGTCAACAATTTTCAGTATTTTAAAAGGCATACAATTCTGGGATTAATTGCAATATACAGTATCTCTATTTGAAATAAGATTAATAACATAAAAAAGCTCTATTATCTTTTTGTGAAATGTTTCCGCTTTCAATTCAAACATTGATTAATTTTTGAAAAATTATTAATTTTTTTTAAAAATGATGAATAAATATATTGAATTTGATAATAATATTGAAAAATGATGTTTTATTGACACTTGTATGATAAGAATATCCTAAACAGTCTGACACTACAAACTTACACTTGAGAACAATTTGAATTGGAAAATGAGAATATTTTAACCTTCAAAAAATAAGTCTAGTAAACAAAGCTAATTGATTTGATATGATCGCTAAACTGGTAACATGCTTTATATTCATTTGCATTTTAAATGTTGGAAACGCATAGAGATGAGGGTAAATGCACTATTCATTAGACTGTATAAAAGTGAGTTATTAAGATGCAAAACTATTCACCTCAATATGCTAAATATGCTAAAAAGGGCTAAACATTAAGCATTATGCAATCAAAACTTTTCCTACAACTGTTTGGGTTTTCAATATTAAATGCATTCATAAACTCATATGTTATGCATATATAACTCACAAGTATTGTGTCACTTGTCTCACATTTTGCTACACTAATGACATTGAAATATCGTTGAGACTAACCATTACTACTAATTGCTACCTAACTATTGTACTGATTCTCTTAATTCTCATTTTAATTGCTTTCCTTTCTCATACATTACTATTAATATTACATTTATTACTACTTTTCTCCTTAAAATGTTTATCGAAATTCACTTTCGAATCAATACATCTGTTAATAAATGAATGAATTGATGGATTTGAAAACTATAATAGCATTTTAGTATTTCTGCATTTGGTATTATTAAGTTGTTCTGACATTTATTATTAATTACAATAAGATTACTCGAGAAAGTGCCTAAAACACAAATAAATAGTTCAATGTTTTTTCAACGTTAAAACTATCAAACAAAAGCCTGATTCACATTATTAATACCTATAGAATGATTGTAAAAAATAATTATAGCTATAAAATTAGAAAATATTTAATAGAGAATTAAAGCTCTATATTTCTTAAGATTTTCGATTCATTGCCAGCAGATATTTTTTGAGTGTATGCGTGCTTTTAATACGTGTGAAATGTTCAGTAAAGGCAGTGAAGGTTGTATAGCGTTTGAAGAGAAGGACATATTTTTTGTTGATCGCATGTATAGATTAGTGCACGCATTTCGGTTGGATAACTTGGTTAAGGCTGGTTATCCTTTGCTCACTGTTTTGGTGAATAACATGAATTTAATGGAAATTTTAGTAATATTAGTTCGGCTCTATTCTCATGTAGGTATTCTCGATGCTGTTGCCATGCAATATACAAATAACATATAGACCAGTATTTCTGTATTAGGTATTAGTTCTATTATATCCTCTTATTCCTAATGTTAGTGCACAAAACTTACATTAATTCTCTCTCTCTTTCTCAACTCAAATTTGGATATTGTATGAAAGCCTACCGATGATTATGGTTTTCAATATTGTATCATAACGTAAGGGCTGGTGAAGCTTTGCTCATCTGCTCATTCAGTGGCAGTGATCATTATCTACAAAACTCCCATTTTCCTTAGTTTTAATGAAGCCAACAGTAAAGCGATGAACTGATTTACAGCAAAATTATGCAATTGTGGCTTTAAAAATGATTATATAGAAATAACTTACTCTAGAAAAACAATGATATCGCCTTTTTTATCTTATTCTTTTATTTAGTCTCACTTTCTCATGCCTTGGAATCCGTTTACTTTTTGGCCCAAAGCGTTGGCCTAAACATAAGTATAAGTAAACTTTGTGTTTTCCAAACCGTTTTATTTGTGCCATTTATGCCATTCACGAATAGCTTTACATAGTGTGCACGTATTCGACACTTTAGAGATCGCGTGAATAGAGAATAAAAAGTACAGTAGAAGTATAGAGAAGTTTAGAGAACTAGACAGATGGGTATAAGTCAGTTTGTGCTCTGAATTGAGAGTTTCTTTTTCATTCACGCAAACTATTTTGCTTTTCTCTTATACAGTCCGGTGAGCTGTTTGTGTCTTTGTGTGGGTTTTGACGCCTCACCACTTTTTTGCTTAGTTTTGCTTAGTTTTTACCAATAAGAATATTATAAGAATATTGTAAGAATATTTATATGGGAGGAGTAGGAGTACGGCTCATAAATCTGATACACAAAAACAATTCTCAGCTATAAGTAGACAAACATAATGTATATTCTATGACTTATATTCATATAAACCAATATATATGTATATTATAAGGCAAAGGTAAAAACTAACAATAATATATTAGAGAATACATTCATCGAAATAATTATTATTGTCATTTGTTATGTTAGTGTTGAACAGCCAAATGCCCGCTTCTCTCAATAATGTAATTTCATATTCTCATAATATATAAATTATATATATATTTTTGCATTGAAATAAGTTGTTTGGTAGGTGTTTACTAAGTCATCGTATTTTACATTACATGCAGGTATGAGAATATAGCAATAGAGCTGCTTATGAGAATTAACACATCATTTCTGATATGAAGTTGGGGTTGTTCTATGCCTGTATATACCATCATGAAGATAACATAAATTCGCCATTATTATAGGGTGTCATCATTGTGGCCTAACTTAAATTGTGGTCTAAAAAATGTACATTTCATTCTCTATTTCATTATTTCTATTATTTCTATTCTTTTATTTTCTCACTTTATGACACTTAACAATCGGTTCAATTACTTGTTTATATAATTTAATAAATAGTTAGTGAATACATACATACATACTGTATGTTAGAGAGTATAGTGAATAATATACTTGATATATAGCCTACAAGTATTAATACAGTGTATACAGGTATACCAGTATAGAGAGAGAGAGAGAGAGAGCGAGAGAGAGAGAGAGAGAGAGAGAGAGAGAGAGAGAGAATTAAATAAAAAATGGTAACATCAGTAGGAATACATTGAAGAGAGTGAGAGAGTGTGCATAACTGAAAACATTTTGCTAAAACTCAACCTTAAATGAATTGCAGGTCTCGTCACGTCTTGAATGCGTGCCACAAAAGTGTACAGAAGGTTCTGCTAGAAGTTTTTGCGAACTCACATAATGGAAGCGACTAAACTTGTCATTCACTTTTATATTATAAACGGTGGTAACACCATATTGTGTAACAGCTAATGTCTGACTGTACGGACAGCTGTGCAGTCATTAAGAGACCATTTAATAGTTTTACATTATTTTTTTGTCAAGTATTCTCATTCTCCCTTATATTGGAGTTAGAGTCCATCCAATCCAATGTCATTTGAGAAGTTAGTGAACGAACAAATGAATTTTGTGCTAATAATTATCTGTATATGGATTAGTAATTGCTTTATGGGATTGTAATGCTATAGTAATAATAATTCATCGTTTGTCGTTCAATTGTTTAAAGTAATATAACTTGAAATCATCTCATCACTACTGTTTCCACAGCTATTAGACTTTAACAGATTTACGATTTTCCTTTTCCTCCAGCCTTGAAAACTAAAAATAATTATTCTTAGCAAATGAACGAACAGCTATTTTATGCATTTTTCAAATTAGTATAGAATATAAGCATAGTATATAAGCAGAATGAAAGCATTTATTCTGCTGTTGTACTCATAGATTGATTTTGAGCTAATTGCTGGCTCAATATTTTTGTGAACACTTGTTAAGGCGTTTACCTATGCAATGATCCTTTACGTTAGAAGGGGTTTATCTGTCAACTGTGATGAATGGCACTGGTGTTGGACCTAACAATTGCGTCCCACAGCAAACGCACGCGAGAAGATAACTCTCATATATATACAGCATATACTGTATATATACCCTCTATAAGTCAACTCAATCCGCAGGCTCTTTATTAACTAGGATTCTTTGACGATAAAATAAATAAGAACTAGATATTTGGTCTCAGTTTAATGTCTCTTTAAGTTTGACTCAATTTTTTACTCCATTAACTGTTGTCACAAATCTGTTTCAATCATTAATTCAAAATATCGGCGATTTTGGGCTCAATTATAATTAAACTAATAATTACATTATTTTTGACAAAAATAATTTCACTTAATTATAAGGAAATAATTTCTAAATTCTGGTTAAAATTATTCATTCATTCATTCATTCATTCATTAACCGGTTTTTAGATCAACAATAAAACAATATGAAAAAATCAATTTCAAAATATATCAATTTATTTAATAAGATATGACAAAAATTAATAAAAAATGTTCATCTAATCATTATTTTAACGATTTATTATTTATATTTATAAACGTGCGAAAGAAGATTAAATGTAACAAAAATATTTGACTGACTATCAATCCTAAAATCATCTTTTGAAGAGGCAATAGTTGATTGAGGCTAAGAATAATTCATTTAAAGCCACATTCATTGAATTTCAGAGAAGTCCATGAAATACATTCAATGCAATAAACAGACATTCAGTAGTAGAAAATTGTGAATAAAAATACGATAATCTTTTAGATCAATTTTTCCGCTCCAAATCTCAAGTTTTGATGAGAAGCAAAATACTATATATCTGTTAATTTTTTTAATAAAATAAAACTTTATTTTTAATTTAGTAAAAACTAAAATAAGACAAAATAATTTATAAGCTTTATAACTGATTTTGATATACAGGTTAAGAGATATCTTTATTTAATTAGATTTAGTTAATTTGATTTATAGCCTTATCTTTCAGTTACCATTTAGATCACTGAATTAGATATTCCTTTTTGTCATTTAGTTATAATCCTCTAAATTATTGGCAACATTTTTCAAATGCCAATTTTTGTACCTTACTCTCTCTCTCTCTCTCTCTCTCTCTCTCTCTCTCTCTCTCTCTCTCGCTCGCTCGCTCGCTCGCTCGCTCGCTCGCTCTCTCTCCTCCTTCTCTATTCTCTTCTCTTTCTTTATAGTTATTTAACTAAAACAAAACTTTGTAATACATTAAACAACAAGAAATCACGATGAAAATAATGTTGAGGTCACTTGGTATGGGACTTGTTTCAAAAAAGTAAACGTGACGTCAAGTATTATTGAAGTCGGTGACCTCAGTTACGAGTCCCTTCAGGGTGGGTTTTGGTTACTTCAACTAACTTACATGTTTCCAAATGTTGGAGAACCGGAGTTTCGAAGTTTAGAGAAGTTTAGAGGTGAAATTGAGACGGGCTGCACAGGTGCGCCTACAGAAATAGAGGAGGTCATGGCTATACCAAAGCTGTCGACTTGTTCCATCCTCTAATATAAATTAAAAATTACCATCAAATTTTGCAAACCTCTTCTTATAAAAGAGGAACATTCGCAATCATTTCAAATTTGGAGATTAAAAAGACTCTTTACTATTGTTGGTTAATATATTTTGCGGGAAATTCAATATTACAATCTTTTTAATTAAGTAATTAAATTAATTTTTTAGTTTAATTTTTGTTTGGCTATCATTGACATTGACAGTGAGGTTTCCAACGAAGAAAGTTTTAGATACCGGAAAGATTAGATGTTTTTATTTATTATTCTCGTGGCATAACTTGAATGCAATTTTTTCCTTAATCCCAACGGGAGGTTTGACTTAATAAATAAACAAAACAATTCCCTTTTTTGTTAAGTCAATTCAAATATTTCTTTCAACAATTGAGTTAGTAATTGGTTAAAGCATTGGAAGAGATGACTCTCTATAAACAATAATGATGATTATCGTTGACTATTGACTGTTGCAAAGTGTTCAAAACGAAGTACTGGTACCCAAAATAGCATTTCAAGTCAATTGTATCTCTTTCGAAGATACTAAGGGAAAGAGCTATTATGTGATTTTCAAAATACAGGGTAGAAAAACATAACAATATATACCAATCCTGTAGTTAGAGTGCCTGTAAATGTTTCAGATGCACATTATATTATTATAAGAATACCAATTTAGAGGTTGTAGAGGTTGGTCACAACTACAAAAACAACTATCACACCCGCGGCCACATTCAATGATATATATTAACTAAATTGAAAGTGTTTCATATCGAAATTGATCACTGGGAAAAATAAAATATAATATAGCTGCAGTAGAAAGTGCAGTATATAATGTATTTTGTTTAAAAATAAGGTAAATGGTATATTTGAGATTGTTGTTGATTTTAAGAATATATTAGTAGTATTCAAGTGAATATAATATGAACTTTAAGAAAGGTTTTTTTTGTGTCCGCCAATTGTTCACTTATAATATTTTGTGTTTGGTTATACCTGTTTTTTGTGAACGCTTTCAAGGCTCAAATTAAGCGTTGTCACGCTTAGCTGAACCTAATTTCATATACGCTCATAAAAGCACTTTTCGCTTATACTGTTCTTCAGCCAATACTCTTTTTGGGGCTCATCAAAGAAGTATTAAAGTTAGCAAAAAACAATTTTTACACAAGGAAAGGGGTATCGATTTTATTTCAAAACTCTATCCGCGTTCAGTACCAACAGTACGGTTACAGCATTGTAACAATTCTGTACGGTTACAGCATTGTAACAATTCTGTACGGTTACAGTATTGTAACAATTCTGATATTTAGTTTAGCTTTTAGATTAATAAGTAGAGCCAATCAATTCAGGGTTGCCCCGAATGCATTTTACAAAGCGGGAATTTAGTTTAATAACATAAGTGAACTCAAATTAATCAAAATTATGCGATTTTGAAAGTCTCGAATTATGGTTTTTAATCTAAAATCAGCGATTATGCCGTC
>JAUJYU010000161.1:0-16939 GCA_033995675.1 Nothrus silvestris
ATATATATGTGTGAATGTGTGTGAATGTGTGTGTCTATCTATATGTAAGCAATATAACGTTATACTGTTGTGTAGCTGCAGCTATGCTCTGTCTAGTGCTGGTTTACTATACATATACAATATATCTATAGACATATACACAAGCAGTATATCTATAGAACTCATATATATGTATGTATATAAGTTATTTGATCGGATACTGTGTGCTGCTGTTAGTGTGCTATCTCTTCTACAACATATAACTGTTGAGATCGATAATGCACAGAGAGTTGCTTAGTTTTGCATTCTCTACTGTTGTGAGCCTTCCTTCTCTTCCTTTAGTTTTGACTTTTGTCAAATGCTGGTCTGATGGTTAACATGAATTTTAGAGGCACGCTTCAAATCGAGTTGGAGTTTGAGTTAGAGTTGGCGTCATTTATATATACCGTATAATATCATAGCTGCATAAGTTAGTATATTTAGTTTAACAGAATGTTAACGGCCCAGTTTCGCTTCCTCAATGTCTTACTTGCACTAACAATGGATTTCTATGCCATTTTGGAAGCAATTTATATGTATTAGTTTAGTTCTCTATTTTTAATGATCAGTTTTACACATTCATATAAAAGTGTTGCGATATTTAAATACAATTATCATAGATTTTTAAATAAAATAAATCTATTTAGTTCTGTGAAATGCTTTTTGAGGATATAAAACAAATACAACTAAAATTTAAATTAAGCCATATTTAGAGAAATAGCGAATAATAATAATTCTTTGCCAGACTTATCCTATTCGATAAATAATGATTGAATTGATTGTACTGTACATGAATCGCAAAGTCCAACATATGAGAGCTGTATTTTGAGCTGCATTTACAGTATAATAACACCTATAAATATACGCAATCGTAAACATGTATTGTGTGAACCAGAAAATGCTGGAACACATTTGCCAAAATAATAATATTCTCCTCTTAACTAAAAAACTGTTATATATTAAATTTTCAGTTCAAAATGTTAACTCAGATGCTGAACTCAATAATTGTTAAAGTTAAGTTTGTGTGAATATTCAATTTTAAAAATAAAATCAATTAATTCAAGTGTTTTCGCGATTAATTCTAAAACAATTATTAGTATTTTCTTAATTTTATACTAATATCTAAAAGCAATGATAGAGTAGAAGTTACATATTCTGTAGATAAACCTTAACTATTTTAATATTGAAGATACAAATTGAAAATTTTCTATAAAATAACAAAGTTATTAGTGCCAAAGCACTAAATTAGTATTTACCATCAAATGAACATAAACTTTAATTTTTCCTCTTTTGCTTTTTAAAATAAAGGCGACTTAAAAATGGTATAAAATAAATTAAAAATTGAACTAAGAATATTCCTTGTAAATTCATTTTTGTTTAGAATAGTCTATAATTTTATAATAATTAGAAATTATATTTTTTTGAAGAGATAAATTAAAAAGAGAAATTTTACCCTAATTAAAGACAAACCCAAAAATTTGGGTGCTTTTCATCGTTGAGTATTAGAGCCACTGAAAAGCGTTCTCAACCATTTTCAAATTGAAGCTAAAACTTTTACTGTGGGGTAAATCAAGTGTAAGGGGAGTGTATGATAAGGAGAGAATAAAGAAAAGTACTCTTCACTATATGCGTGCTATTTCGAAATGGTATGAACAAAAATGTTAGAGAGTCTATATTTTATATGCAGAAACTTATACTAAGTATTGTTTGAATAGAGTTACTAAAAACGAGTTCATTTGCACGTCCAGTGATTCGAGAAAATAAAATATAATATGAGACTAAAACCAAACTAACAATTAAAATATTGAATTTTTTAATATAAAATTAAGAATCGTAGAGTAGTTGGTGGCGGATATAAATGTAAACAATTATTTAGATAAGCGCAATGCCCTGTTAAATGCTCGAATAAAGTTGAAGATGAGCTCAAGAGGAAGTATTTTAAATGCGAGTCATGTCAGACCATCACATAGGCATACAATGAACAGCAGCAACAACTTTCAAAAAGACTAAATACAAAGCATAGTTTGATGTCAACACAACGCTTATAGCAATGGCCAGGAAGCGTGACATTCGAGTTCTATCGCATATAATACTAATGAACTAATATAAAATCTCATCGGAGGTTAATTATTAGCTCAAAGTTTTGCATAAAAAATGAGCCAACAATTTATAACATAGATTTAGTATTGGGTATTAATATCCTGTGATAGCTTTAACTTATAAAAGCTTGTTCTTGCGGTGACTACAAAAAACATTTAAATCTATTTTTTATTGGCCAAACCAAACCTAAGGGAACCAATTTTAAGTCACGAACAGCTAGCTATGCATCTGAAGACGCCTATAAAGATTAAAGATAATGAAAATAACTTGAACATATATACCAGCATGAACTTATGCAGGTATACGTGTATATACTGTATATAACTCATACGTATATTATAAGTTTATATACTGTATGTATACCTGAAAAATAAGTTATACGACATATAGAAGTGGAGAGAGAGAGAGGGAGAGGCGAGAGAGAGAGAGAGAGAGAGAGAGAGAGAGAGAGAGAGAGAGAGAGAGAGGATATAGGAAAGGCTGCGGCGTTATAGCTTATAATCAAGCTCTGGCTCACTCGTCAGTTGTGTGCACTGCTTGAGGGACCTTTGACTACATTGACTATAGCATAGCATTGAGTTTGAAGCAGAAGCACATAAGCACATAGTATGGCTCCGAAATGGTACACTGCCTTTTTAAAGTCAAAACTTATCATTAAAGACCGAAAGCTGTTGCCGGACCTTATTTTCTCGTTCGGGCAAAGTTAACATTGAAGGGAAATGAATCAAATGACTTACACAAAAAACGCCTAAACTTGCACTGAAGTTGATCTTTCATTGAAGCGATGCATAAACTGTAGAAGAGAATCGCAACACTGACAATATCCAGACCAGAGATGATAATAATATTGCTGCTGATGATGATGACTTTGATGACGATAATGATGATATGCTCACTATTTAATCTGGTAGATAGTTTGAATCAGTCAGACTTGACTGTCTAAATGCACTTAAATGTATTTTGTAGACTGAAAAACATGCATACAATGCAAACATATACTGAATATATGTGTGTATGAGAGAGAACAGTGGTTAAGACATCCTTGAATACAAGAAACAAGAACAGAGACTTCAAAACCACAGTACCAGTCGTTCAGAATAGAAACAACAAACTGAGCCAACTTATGAGCAGCAGTAATACTAGCGTTTTATTCTTGAGGCAGTTGAGTGTAGAGTATGCGTACTCGACTCCTCTGTACATTCACCCATCCATTCACCATAAGAGCTGAGATATCGGTTGTCGGGATCGAACCAAAACGCGCTCTTTCAAGGGATGTAAGCCTTTGCACTTAACTCTATATGAATGCTATTATGGATGGGACCGATCGTAAAAACACATGCGAAGACGCTTTCAGTTCTTTTACTGCTAATACAAAACCAGTACTGTAAGGTAGCTCTTACTCTGTTGGCAGCATTGGCAGCATTGCCTGCATTTCTCAATAGTATAAAAGGCAGTCAATTTACACAGAGGGCTATTTTGTTGTGCTATTCAGTAATTTTAGTTTCAGATTTTTTTTCTTTATTTTTAATTCTTCTTATAATTATTTATTCGTAAATTACAATTAAGTTTATGTAAATTCACAAAAATATCATTAAATATAAATTATTTCAAACACAACCTTAAGTACAATTTGAATACAAAGAATTTAAATTTTTTAACTAACAAATTATAGATATATTATGTGCATGACTTGGAAGTAAAATAAAAATTTTAAAACAGCATAACTTAGACAATGTTGAAGTGGTTTAAAATTTCGTAAAATTGAGTTAAGCAGTTTTGAAAAAATGCTCACAAGTGTACCGATAAGTGTTTGATTTGTTAGGATTTGATTATATGCGAAAATGTCATAATTTTGTTGAATGGTATGACTATAATAAGAATTTGATAGAAATAAAAATGAATCTTATTTTTGAGACACATTAGTGAAGAATATGTTGCAGTTGTGAAGCGAAATAAGTGATTATATAGCAAAAGCTTCACTGAATTTGATCACTGAATCGAAAGTTAGTGGTGCGGAGACAATAGAAAGTATCGCAAAAGAACAGAACGTTGCAGAACACGTTTATTGCATGCCATCCACAGTGAGTTCCGATAATACCAGTCAAGTCTTTCACTAAAATTCAAACCAATGCCCATTTATTGAGCACACAATAATTGCACTTACAGTATATTTCTATTTTCTTACAACACTAGAGATCAGGTGCACATTGACTTCTGTTGATTTTATTGGACATTTATTAAACTTATATAACATTAAATTCAAATTGAATATAATTCAAGTAAATGGGATATAATTTTTAGTTGTTTTGGTCGATTCGTTTTGGCACAAATAAGTACAACAATAACCCCTTTTGGCCGTGCAGTGGAAGTACCTCCAGGGGAAGCCTCTCCTTAGCTGATGTACTTTTGCCTTTGCTATGTCTAACTCGTAAGCAAAAGTAACTTCAATGAGTTTCAATGCAGGAGTGTTTCATGTGTTTCATTAGCTGTGCCGCCGATGCTTTGATGTTTCGCCGATTGTTGACGTCTTCGTATCAAAAACTCAGAATATGTTGGACGGATCCCTTCATCTCTTTCTGGCCTCCATTTGCAATTATTAGTGACAAGTTAATGATATCAGGGCTCATGTTCTTCATATATTAACATTTATATGTAGGCGCGGATACTAAAACTTACTTACTTCACAGCAGTCACATATAACATAATAGCATACGTGAACGTAACCAAAATGCAAACATAATGTAAACATCTCTGCAAAACCACCACAAACAAAATGCAAACAAAATAACGCCAACTTTGCAATACAACTTTGCCATACGATTCAACAACTCCCAAAATGGCTTGTAAGTTATGTCGCTCCACTTCCTTTCAGATTTCGCCCTTTTAGGTTTGTTAAGCTTTCTATATTTCAATACAACGCCACTATTCTATGTCATATCCCTTATGAAACTATTCTGTTTACTAAATATCACTGCTATATATTCTGTATATTCTTTTTTCAGCAAATCTACTCAAAAATATATGTGAAGATTGAAAATTAACCCTTCAATTTTCCAGTTTTGTCATATTCTCTAAAAATACATTATAAAATATAAATAGCTTTTCTTCTTACTCATACTTAAGCCCTACAAAAAATTTTAGAATAGCAGACTGACTCCCAACTGTACTTTCATTATTAAAGCATCCATTTTTAAATTTATTAAATTTCAATCCCACTCAATCCACAAGTAAACAAAATTTGCATTTCAAAGATTTTTCATCTAAAAGAAAGTTAAATAAAATAAGTTAAAATCTGCAATAAATCAATTTTTTCAGCTTTTGAATGTCCTAATTCTTTCTTGAAAATAGTAAAGGAGTGGGGGCTGGCCTTCATACACTTTTGTAAGGTTCAATTGATAGGTTGAAATTCAAAGTTTAAAAGCGTCTCATTTGCATATAATATGCAAATTTAAATATTTTTGTTTTGTTCAAACGTTGTTACGTTTCTTCAAATCTGGATTAAAAAAATTCTAAAAGACTCAAACATTGAAACCTTTAAAAATTAATTATAATGTATTCTTTATTGTGGATCTTTTAGTGAAATTAACTTTCAACGATTAATTATTATTAAAAATTCCTAAGGATTAAATATGAATCATTTGTTTATTAGTTTGAGTCTAATATATCTAAGTTGTGAATACTATTTAATCTTCAATTTTGAATTGAAACCATCCCGATTGCATACCTGGATATCAATATGAAAACATCTTTTATTTAGCGGAAACAACACTAGAATTTTTTTTCTAAATGCAACCGTATTTCACTCAAATTATATCTTACCGTATCTTTATTACCAATGATATATCCATATTGATATATACAATTGTTATAAAAAACACATATTAAAGATATAGACTTGGCCAGGCTCACTCGTCTAGGGGGGATATTTCAAATTTTAAGCTTCATTTAGACTAATTAAGCAAAAAATGCTTAAATTTGCAATGTTAAAAAATTATGAATTAGACATTATAGAGCAGTTATGATTTATTTACATAAAATACTAAAATATGAATTTAGGTGTGACTTTTGCGCATTAAACTACAATTGAGATGATATGCGCAAATTTTTCAAATAATACTAGGTTTTCACGATCGCTTCAGGGACTCAATGGTGTAACTAGCTTTGGGGCCAGGGGGCCATGGCCAAACCAGAGATTATTTACGATTTAGATCTGTGGGCAAAAAGCATATAAACGGCTATATAGTATGAACATGGTTTGGCCCCCAGATCTAAATCCTGCTTACGGCACTGGGAGAGGGGATTAATTTGGTTTATTTTAGCAAACCCATAACAGATATGTTCATCAGTTGTAGTTTTGTTATTGTGATTTCTTATATTTGTTTAAGTGTTAATAAGTTAACTGGAAACTTATATAATATTGATAATGAATTATATCGTATTAAAGCAACCATACACTTACTACCCCTCTTCCTGTCCAATCTCCCTCTATAGTATGACACCACTTAATGACTATAAACACCTAGCAATGCAATCCTTATTTAGATAGGTAGCAAGCGTAGGGGGGTTGGTATGCTATAGTTTATTATCAAAAACTATATTGGAAAAGTGCATTAGATGTATTCATACAATACACGATGAGAGATTTTTTCTAATTATAGAAAATACATAAAGCGTCATCTATCAAAATCTTTTTACTAATTTGATAAGATTAAGATTAAGATTATTTACATAAGATTTTGTTCGAAATTTATATTATGATTAATAGATTGGGATTTCAATATTTCAAACTTTAACAAAGAAAACAGAAATGGTTCAATAGTTTAGCTAAAATATCGTCTAAGTTATTGTCTAAATAATCGTCTAATACGATTGCCGTGAAATTTGTAGTGCATTTGTAGGAAGTATATCATATTAAAAAATGTAACATGTACATTTCAATTTGTTATTTTTTTATTAATAATACTTTGTGGACAATACTTTTGTCCAATATCTGTATCACAAACTTAAACAAAAGTCGATTGTATGGATAAAATTGAAAAGAACCTCAAAATAATTGAATGTAATATTTTAAAAATGCTAAATAATGGGCTTCTGATACTTAATATTGAGATCTATATTATGCAAATACAATTATGCAATTCTATGCGAGTATAATATTGAATATCATGCAGTATAATTAGGATTGACCAAAGAGAGGTTCGGGGTCTGCCTATGTCGCCGATTGTTTTCAAACTTTTTCTAAAGGTTAATGTCCGAAAATGAATAGGACTTTCATTCATGATTTTGGTCTTTAACCCCCACGAAAGGGGTGGGATTTTTTTAAGCTTAAAAGTTTAAAAATCAATTACAAAAAAACGGTTAAAGATAATTCAAAATTTTTTTCACTGAAATATCATAATTCTCTTTATTGTATAAAAATTTTAGATTTTAAAAATTAATTTTTCAGAAATTACGTCAAAATAAAATTAAAATTTTTTTTATATACGGCATCCCAAAAGCATCCGGCATCCTAATTTTAGCTTAAATTTGACAACAATCAAGTACTCTAACTAATAATATTAAAATTAGGAGTGAGCTTTTGAGGTGCCGTATTTAAATTTAAATTTTAAGTTTTATATTGCACGTGATTTCTGTATCTTTGAATATTTTGATTCTCGACTGGTCTATATTGTTTTGCTACAAAAACTTGATATTTCGGTCAAAGTTTCATATTTTTATCATTAACGGTTTTTGAGGTAATAATTTTTAAGTATTAATATATAAGCCGATTAACATTTTTAATTAATTATGGTAAAATTTCATTTTTCGGGGTCATTCATAAAATTGAATAATTTATAAAATATTAAATGTTATTAAATTGAAAAATAAAGAACTTTTATGCCTAGTTTAACAAATATAAATTTTTATTTCCAACTTCTGAGATAGAATTTAATATTCGAGAAATTGAACTTTTAATGATTTAGACGTTATTTTTTAGAATTTGGATCTTATCAATTATAATAGTGTTGATGTGCAATCTATCGATAGCAATAATATCGATAGTAAGCTTTCGATAGTGAATTTGGAAAATTTCGATAGTGAATCTATCGATAATGCTGATTAGAAACCTACTGTACAATCCAGATGTCCAAAATCAAATGCGATATGTCATTAAAAGTATACAATAAGTTTCTTATTCATGAAGTGCTGATTATCTCTTTTGTGAGAATTATTTTCAAAATTTCTTTATTACTAAGTCGTGAAAACAATAAAATAAAAGAAAGCATTACATGAACTTAAAATTATAAACGGATATACTCTCCAAGTCATCTGATTTCACTGTTCCGATTCTTCTAATTCCTAGTCATTCAATTCAATAGACATTAACGTCTAAATAGACTGTAAAGTTGCACTTTTATTAACAAAACATAAATGTATTTATAATTTATAGAGTTATTTACAAGATTTTTATTTCATTCAAATTCTCAGTCAAACATTTAAAACAATAAAATAAAATAAATTAATCGAATCGATATTAATTCAATTCAATTAAAGGCATAAGGTATAAGGCATAAGGCATAAGGCATAAGGCATAAGGCATAAGGCATAAGGCATAAGGCATAAGGCATAAGGCATTGAGATATAAAGAATTTTTTAGATGGTGAATTTTCAGTGCAATTTTGATTACAATTAGATTTAAATCTGTGTTTCGGTCGATATTATGTGAAATCTAGTAAAGCGATTCAAACATATGTAGTGATGCGCAAGAAGTCGATTCGATGAGTTGACTTCTCTTTTATTCGAACAGACAATACAGTAAGTCATTTGAAAGAAGTTTAGAAAATGTACGACTTTTCACTGTATCTATAATTCTTCCTGAAGTTAATTGATTGCTTTATATATTTGGAAGACAATGACTTACGAAACACCAAATGATATGAAAAATTATTTTTTCTCATTTAAGTATCTATATAGACGTTTATTCATAATATTTATTTCATATGATAATTGTTTTATGAGATTTCTATCAGCAATTGATGGAACATAACTTAAATAACTAAATAGGAACCATAGATTATTTACTTGTTATACAAAACACAGATCATCAGAGCATCACTAAAGCAAATTAATTCAACAACTCTATCGATATTGTATTGTACAGTACTGTACAATTTTGCTATAATAGAGTTATTGTAAAACAAGAGTAACTTTATATTGCACGAGATATTATTGTATTTTCTTAAGATTCAAACTATCGATCAGAAAGAGGGCTAACCAGTGTTTACCAAGGGTGTGCGTTTTAGGGGTGTAGAACCTCCATTAGAAAGTGACAAAATGAACAAAAATAAATTAGTTAAAGCTCAGTAGTCTGAATAGATTACTTCTACATGTTAGAACATTTTTAATCTACAGTCACTAAAAAACCTCGGGACAGGTTTTTCGGCTATAACTTCGTAAATAGCACTTCGTTATAAAATTAGAATTTTATGAATGCATATTTGTCTATTAACTTAATAGTTTTCGATTTTAATATAAGGGCTTTTCATAAACAACGTACATTTCTACGGCACTTAGCGACAAGTAAATAAAAATTTTGAACAATATAAGCGAAAAGCATAAAAAATTACTAGATACGTGTAATTTTTTTCAAAAAATTCATTGAAAACTTATGGCGCCCCAAAAAACGAAATTTTCAGATTTTTCTTTGAATATAACTGTCTTAATTTTAAACTTACAATAACGATTTCAGTATCAAAATCAAGCTTTGAAAAAGTTATTTTCGAATTAATCATTTTTTGAATTGATAAATTTTTCAGATTTCGTTGGGAAATGTGCTGACCTTCGTTATTTTTGAGAATTTAAAATTTTGACCATAAAGGCAGGTGGTTGGGAGATTAAAGTTGTTATATATGCCAAATTTAAAAGTTTTGATATTGAAAATTTGAATGGCTTAAAAATTAGAATTTTACAATAAAACATATTGTACTGAACTATTTTTCAATTATATTTATATAGCTCAATTATATTTCAACTTAAATAGCTTACTAAACATACGTGTATTCTGAGATCACTGAACTGTGGAAATTGTGGCGCAATATATTCATATATATTTCAATGTCATACACCGAATAATACAATCAAATTAAAAGTTTTCACTTATGCCCAAATGTACTCCAGCAATAAGTAGAAAAGCACTCCAATGTATAATAATAACAACTCAATAATACTGACCTTATCATAAAACTGTATAAATTCATGAATAATTTCTTAAATCTTTTACGACTTTCACTCATATACGGTATATATAGTTTAAACAAAGAAGTTATTTTTGTCAATTTATCACTTTTATAGCATCGAAAGTTGTGTTAGGAATCAATATTTGTTCTTATTCAAATTTAATTAAAGATTCCTATTAAACATTGAAGATCAACCAAATCAAGTTTAATAAATCTCAAATCAATTTAAGTATACTTTCAAATGAATGTAATTGCGTAAGATATTACAAGTAGTGATGTCAATAAGCTCGGAACCCCGAGCTTCAAACTCAGCTTGTAGAAGCTCGCCCTTATATCACTGAGCTTGAAGCTCGAGCTTTACAAAAAAATAAGGGTGAGCTTATTGACATCACTAATTACCAGATATATGAAAAGATAGCAAAACACAGCAATTCAGTAATCATTAGAGACGCATATTATGGAAGCAATTTTTAAAACCAATGGCAAACCTATTTTTTATCGGTAAGGAATCAAATATACAACAAACCATAGATTTTGTGACATCGAACCAATTCTGGATCAATTTAAATATGGAATTGTTTGTTGTCTAAGTTATTAAATTGTATATTATGTGCTTAGCTTTATTTGAAATAAATTTAATTTACACTCATATAAGGAAATAATGAGTTTTGCATTCGTTGCTTAATTGAAATTGATTCTGTTAATTGTTCACTGAATTGGTTATATATATATAAGTAAGAATCCATTTAAAAGAATAAATTTAATGTAAAGTAAATAAAAAATGCATTTTTTAATAGTGATTAAATACAGTCAGTACGGTGAAAGGTTAGTTCTGTTAATGGCATACAGCTAAGTCTGGGAACATCTCTTATATGTTAAGTTTTTGTAACTTTAAATGAGCGGTTCCGACTTTTTTTCTCCGCGACTCAATTTTGAAATAATTATTCGACAGCCACCCAAAGAGTTATATTTTTATTTAGAGTTATTCTTTAACCAAAAGTAAACTTAAATTAATATAGGACTCACATCTTAACCGCTCAGCCCCGACAAGCCCGAAATTTTCATTTTAAGCGCGAACTTTTCTTAATGCGGCGCCTTTATAAAGGTCTGGTACGATTGATTGAATGGCAAATGGTCAAATGAAAGCCTAACTAAACATAACCTAACTTATCAACTGTTATTCGATGAATCGTACCGACGAAATAAAATATTTATCATTTTTAGTGAATCACTCCGAACCAACTACCGTTACTCATACAGCGGCTGCAGAGATATCAAAGGGGGTGGCTTTTGACCCTCCTCTCGGAGAGAAAATCAGAGTATATACAGTAGATAGAGAAAAGGAAAGGCGCCCAAATACATCTTGGCTCAACCGAAAAGTCCACTTTAGTCTGGGAGTCAATATACCTGAGCGGCTGTCACTGCTGAACACAGGTGTTTTTATTATGTAATTTTTAAAGTGTCAATAGAAAGCATTTTATTTACTGGTAATATTGAAAATATTAAAAATAGTAAATTTCTATAAATAATTTTACTAAAGATCTTATCATTTTTCAAAATCAATTTATACCTTATAACAAAAATTAGGTCTGTGCTTAATATTCTTAATATACTCAAGTATTTTATCGATATAGAAAAATTGAATATCGAAAGCTACTATAATTTTTCTTAAAATGTTATGTAAATGTAATTGGTCATGCTTAGGAATACAGAATTAATATTATCTCTCTTCACTCTGCTTATAATAAAAAAAAGCTTAACAATTGTTATATCTTTTATTGAACTTATGATTTCAATCTTTAATCACAATCAGATAAAATTCATGCATAAAATCTCACATTTAATAATCAAATTATCAATATTTGATATGAATAGTGTTTAAAAAAGTGTTATATTCATTAAATAATAACAAATTTTACAAAAATAACAATTAAAGCTTTTTAACATTCGGGAGCAGTGCTTATAATTGAAAAATACTTTAAAACTAAATCTTTAAATGAATTAAGAAATATGATTAGGCGCGTGCAATGTTGTTTAGACAATGATGGCAATCATTTTCAACATTTGTTATAAAATTGATTCCATTTCAAACACTACTTGTAATTTTGATAATTATTGATATGAATAAATAAATAAAACTTCTTTCATTGAACTCATTAGACAATATCTAACTTTTAAGTTCACTTTATATAAAATAAAACAAGTTATCTAAAACTTTATATTATAAGCAGTGAAGAGAGATAATGTTAATATGTATAATGAAAATTCAAAATTAATGTTTCCATAATCTAATATAATGGATGTTGACAATATTTTGCATTTACCGGTAATTTAAATTTAAATTTTTTTCCACTATATTTTTGAATTAATGAGCTATACCTGAGATTGTACAGTCATGAATAATTTATTGAGAAACAAAAATATACCTATCAAATTCATTTTTATTTTGGCATTCAATTAGAATTCGTTGGAATTCATTGGAATTTATAAATCATTGTTAGTAATCGAATATTTCTATTGATTAAAGGAAAATAAGGCCCGAATTATTTTGCAAAATATTAATCATTGAAAAAAAATTTCCTCAAAATATTTGAACTGAAGGTTTGAAACAAACTGGAGTCTAAAAATCACTACAACTCTTATGTTGAATATTTGAAACGACTTTATATCAAAATCAAATTATCTCCAAATAAAGAAGTTGATAAGAAAATAAATAAGAAGAGGCTAATTCTTATTATTCACTAAAAGCTGCTACGTTTCATTTTAGTGAGCATTTAATAAGCATAAATACAGTTAAAAAGTATACAAGATTTTAGATAATGTTAGGAAAAAAAGCTTAAACTCAAACTGAAAGACAGTTAAGCACTTGATGTGCATTCTCTAACTGTTGAAGCAAATTAGCCGTAAATGAGTTATATAAAAGTGTGCTTTATTTGAGAACTTCAAAAGACTTGACAAAAGTGGAGAGGGAGTTAACTGACCGAGAAATGCTTTCGGGGATATAATTCCAGTACGTTTTGCGACAACAATAGCGATTCCAGTTTCCAGAAAAGGTACCGTAAAATCAACGTATGCCTGACGGTCTGAGTTAATTTTGATAGACGTGACCACCATATCTGCCCTATGGTTTAATAGGTCTGCAATAAGTCCATTCCAAGTGCCATTCTTTATGAGTAGAGATTAAACACATTTAGTTAATGGTATAGTTTGTAAACTAGTTTTTAAATTAAGTCAACTCGAATGATTCTCTCACATTGAGTGCACCCCACGCCCCGTCAGACACTCTATTCAGTTCGTAAGAAAATTTCAAATCATCTGCAAATTTTTGTAAGAGATCAATACAAAAACCAGCACAACAACCATAATAAGCGCGTTGTGGAATGCTTTTATTTTCACTGATCATAAAAAATTTATTGCATCTCAAATTCTTAGATTTAATATAAATATATAAATAATGATTGGTATAAGCTTTATAAGTGCTATAAGTGCTACAAAATAGATGAAGAATGAGAAATGTATGCTATACTTTTTAGATTTCATCAATATTTCAAATATGTATTACTATTATAACATCGTTTCTTTTTATTTGTAGCTTTAATTGAACTTAAAAGTTACAAATTATAAGAGTGCTTATTATGTGAAATTCAGTTAATATAGTATTCATATTAAATTAATCTACTTTCATCTACAATATATTACCTTTTAAGAGAGTTATAACTATGTTAGTCAAACTTTATTTATTAATTTTTCATTAATATGAGCACAATGTCAAAGATAATACCGAAGCTAATCAGCAATGCTGCAAACTTCTTCGTATTTCTTGTTGGACTTATAAGTAGGCGGTTTATTGGTTTCATTTTTTCTCAAAAATCGTTGTTTTTATGGGTTTTATAACTTTTTTTTTCAAAAAAAGTGGTTTAAAAATGTAGTTAAAAAATTAAATTAGTTTTTATAGCAGTGATGGGAATTTCAAAACCGCAATCTTATTCAAAAAGAGATTAAATTTATTCTAAAATAGTCCCATTTATATTATTGAAATTACATAAAGATGTGAATTATATAATGATGAAAATTATTGAATTAGAATTACAAATGTTTGTTTATGTTTCACGCTCAGTGCTTGTACTCGGGGTCGGAGCATTTCGAGCACTGCACATCTCAAAAATACATATAATAATTCATTTAATATAACATAAACTATTTTGAATATTTCCGTTAAAATACTAAACTGATATATAACTTATTACTAAAGCTTATCATTTAATATATCTCGGCCTTTTTGGTCTTAATATCACGTAATTCACTGAAAGATGTTTCGACATCACAACCACCACAAGAAAGTCTTAATTATGTCCAAGGAATGTGACTAACACGTAGGGTGGGACTAACACAATTATTGGACCAATACTTAATAATATCTCAATTAGTATTCACCTACCAATGAATAGATATTCTTCGAATTTATATTTCATTTCTGACACTTTATCTTTCATCACTGTATTAAATAATTGTGTATTAATATAGCATTCAAATGACTGCTTTCTAAAGTTTCATAAATGGGTCAAAAATAAACATTTATTGAAAGGAACATTCTATGCAAAATTACATTTATCTAGAATATGTGAACCATACTCAATTCTCATTTCATAATAATATTCATTTCTCAACAAAAAATTTTAAAAGATTACTTATTGTTATCTTTTAAAAGATTACTTATTGTTATCTTTTAAAAGATTATTTATTGTTATCTTTTAAAAGATTTTTGTACTCAAATCAATAGTGTTTTAGCAAAATTTATGCAAAACCAGTAAAAACTCTACAAAGATTACAGATTTTGGAAATAGTCGTTTTAGTTGAAATTGATTTAACCAATAAACCGCTGACTCTACTTATAAGTAAATCTCACAGCAAAATTTCATCTACCAATGTTACCAATACACTAATATTTCAATCTTATCACAATATAGCCTTAATTTGAGATAATGAACTTAGATTTTGTATTACAAGTTCAGAAATGCTTAATATCGAGCTTAAAGCTGGCTTTAGCTTATACTATCATTATTTCTAATACTCACCCAATTGGAGATTCACTATATCTACAACGAACTGCTCGACTTAGCTTACATTCTCCCGTCTCATTATCTGGTGGAACAAAATTGATGAAAGGCGGCTCTTCCAGCCAACTCACTTTTAAGCTAAACTATAAAAGATATTTCAAAAATACATCCGATAATTATTTTTCAAAAATTAATCCTAAAAATTCTTTTTCATAACAATTCAATAATCTGATTAAATATTAAATTAAAGATTAAAAGATTATTTTAAATTAATCATTTTCATTTTTGATTTATTTTGAATCATCGCATTGTAAATATTTTCAATGTTTGTTTAGATTTTCTAACGAATAATATGTATAATATTGGATCAAATCAGGGAATTATAAAGATAATAATTATGTTTATAACTAGGCTCGGATTCTTAGTCTATAACCTATTTTTTAATTTAAGTTTAATCCTAACCCGAGTTTAATATGAGTTCGAATCGCATGAGAATAAGTCAATTGAACCGCATTTTATAAAAAGCTAGAAGACACTTTTTAGGGGTTAGAGACTATGAGGACATTAAGTCACTATTAGTGACGATTAGAACATTATATGACATCCTTTTTAAGTAAAAGTATATAATTATTCGTTGAAAATAAACTCAAATAATACTTAAGTACGAAATTAGAATTAGTAGAAAAATGAACAAAAAAGTGAATTAAATTCTCAAAAAATAGCTTAATTTTTTTCACACTCGCCACCAGTCGTTAGTTTGACAAAAGATTTTTTTCAATCCAAGTCTATTCTATTCTATTCTATTGTTGAGATTTACGTCAGAAAAATGTGACAAATAGTTTGCATAATTGTAATCTCACTTATTTGGTAAAAATTTCTCAAATTCATATAAGTTTAATAAGATTTACATCAAAAATAAAGGACTTTTTAGACTATAAAAGACTATTTTTAGAAACTTTTGAAAAATAGTGTTTTATAGTCTTTTTAGTCCTTTATTTTTGACGTAAATCTTATTAAACTTATATGAATTTCACAAATTTTTATGAACTTTATGGAACTTTTTTAGTCGACTAAAACACATTTTTTAGGGACTAAAATTCCTGTTCCTATTTATAACTATAAATATTAACAATTATTGATTAATATATAGAATATACAGAATTCTGTATTCCATTATTTTATAGTTATTTTCATCAACAAAAAAAAAATAATGTTCTTATATTTTAATGAAAAGATACCTTTTCTGGTACTCCCATTGGCGCCACTGGAGAATTTCCGGGCCACGTTATGTCTGAATTCAAAGAAAATCAAATTCATAAGAGCATACTGTATATTATTACTGTATATTATTAATTCGCAATACATCTATTGCGAATTTCCCATTTTTCAGTTTCTCAAATAATGTAAACAATCATTTTATTATTTAATTCATTTTAATCTGGATCTAAATTATTGATACAACTCTTGGATGTCTTGGACTGTATGCACTGTGAAGGCTATGAAGTATAATTCAGTGCTATACAGATTAGCATTGATTATACTACAGAA
>JAUJYU010000162.1:0-16927 GCA_033995675.1 Nothrus silvestris
TATATATTCCAGATTTGTTAAAGTTATTGAATTTTAGAAAATCATAAAAAGATGACAGCAAAGTATTAGATATCTCAGTGACATTTCAATTATTTTATAAAATATTGGGAGGATTTTTGTGAATAATAGTTTATATTTTTCAACGAATAGAAATGACATCTTTTTGCGTTTATTGGACAATCAATTCTTAGACCAAAAGTCTTTTGGTAAAACATATTGCAAAATAAGGAATTCTAGAATATATTCTTTGAATTTTCGAAAAACAATATTCGGGTTCATTTGCATTATTGCATTATTCGGAAACACCCAATGGATAATAATTCAATCGTTGAATTTTATAAGGAGAGTATTTTCTATTCAACATCTCATACTTAGCCGTAAGCATTCGTTAATCATTTTATATCAGGACTTCCGATCCGCCGCTCGCGGGATTCGACTTACTTTCAGACTTTAAATAAGTGTTTAGAAAAGATCTACGTATGCAGTCCTCAAAATAACTAAATTCTAACGGATAAGTCCAACAGGAAAATACTTACATCAGAAGAGTATTCATTTAATTTAATAAACTCTATATATTCTTTACGTAAATTTTGTTTTATGAATTGAAAGTATATTTAATGATTCAATTGTTTGATTAAAATTCTCAATAATTATTGAGGTATGGCTTCAATATCTAATTTAATTTTAAAAATTCTAATTAAAGAGCATGAATTCCAAAAACATAGCAAAGCAGGAAATTAAAACTTTACATTGATTTAGTATTCGGTTATAAGAAAAATACTCAACTCAATTGCAAATTTACTCTGAGACAAGGATTGCTGTCAGAAAATTTTTTCAATAATATATGGCCTAAAACTCAGCTTAATATAAAAGATTTTAAGTTTTTTTTATCAGTGCTGACAAGTAAGTCTTCATGTGGAGCAATAAAATACTCAAATCGATGTACAAATATAAGATAGGGAGGCATAGGGAGGCTTAGCTACCCCTTCAACTCTCACCTCCAAGAATCAAACAAAATAACATAACATAACAAATATATAATGATATTTTATGTATAAAAATAATATAAATAGAATTAATGGATATCTATGGAAAAGCTATATTATAATAATTCATATAAATTGAGGGAATACACTTCAGTGCAAATAATTAATAAAATTTAAAATCTTTTATTTTAAGCTGAATTTTAGGCCACATACTGTTTAAAAAATTTTCTGACAGCAATCCTTGTCTCAGAGTTAGTTAAGCGATATAATGACGTCTTTAAATGGTTTACAATTATGTCATATTATTATCTTCTAAGCTCTCATTCAGTAGAAGTACACTTGAATGAGAATATGAAATAATTAATTGGTTGAACTAATTTTTTAATAATTTTCTAATAAAAGTGGTTATTTTTGGGACCCAAAAAGATAACACTTGGGTCTATTTTTTATAATTTCAATCAGTCATAACGTGCGGAATATTTTTCACAGCCTTTCACTTAAAGCAATAACACATCATAGGAATACGGGTTAAGAATAAGAAAATGAGTTAAGTTCTTATCTTTCAATATAGACTATGTTTTGTGTTATGGTTGGCAACAATAATGTAAGGCTTAACAAAGCTTTTTTCAATTATATTAAACTAAATGTGGTAGAAATTATTTTCTAGTGAGTCTCTATGCATACATCAAGTGGTACAATACATAGTATAAATAATTGGTCTTCAAAATTCCTACCTTTCTTAACAAACAATGAGAGAATATATGAGTATCTCATAAAAATGGATAAATAAACCATATTTTTATCCAGAGTGAAGAAGCTTTAGAAGAGTTTGTTTTTATAATTCATATAATTATTATATAATGAAAATAAACTTTAAAAAAATTTAAAACTCATATAAACATCTCAAGCCTAATAACTAAAGTTAATACTGATTCATAAAACTCAAGATTATATTTGATTAGATTATATTAGATATTTATTGAATTTTTGTTCAAAAGCAAATGGCTATCATTTAAATGGTAGCTCTAGTGAGTATCAATAGCATTTGGTGAGTAGAGCTAAACTGACTATGTTTGTAACAGTTACAGTGGAGTATGGTAAATGTTGTTTTTTATGCATCATGTGTTTGTACTTAAATAGAAGAAATGGCACATAAGCTCACTATTAAACTTTCCTACTTTGTTGTTTTACTGATAATAGACAGTTTCGTATTGCGTTGCATTGAAGTGCATTTCTATCTTTTCTTATTCAACTACCTCTCTTTCTCTCTATCACTCTTAATGGCAATTTTGAATTGACTCTATTGAGGTTCAGTTAGCTAAAACATGTGGCTTCTCTTTGTTCTAAAATATTAATATTTAACGTTTTCCCAATACTTGTGCATTGCGTTATACAGTATTGTAAAGTATTTTTTGATTTTCATATTATAACAGCCCAATGGATGGACTCGAATAACTTGTATAACAGCCCAATGGATGGACTCAAATAACTTGTTGGCTTTAGAATGAAAAGATACGGCAATATCAAGTGAAAGCTATATCTTGATTTCCCAAGAGATACGTAAACAACGGACAAAATATCAGGAATCATATTATCATTTTAGAGATGCGATTCACTTCAGTTCAAAGTAGTAAAAGTATTAGATCGTACTATATTTCATACACCTATTAATATATGTATGAAACGAGCTTAAGATGCTTTTTGCTATTACTTTTATGAGTGACATTAATAAGTAACTATTATTTAGATATTTTACATTATTATTAATAGAAGAGACGAAAATACAATATCTAAAGGTGTATAATATAAGCCTACTATACAAATGTACTGGTACAATTGAATTACTATTATGTAGTTTATGTAGTATATGCACTACATTATAGTTAATCCATTCAAATGCGCAAAAGTAATAAAATTTAGTGGCAATGTTTTACTAAAATTCTGTCTATGGTTTTCAAATTTATGATCACAAAAAATTAGTACGAGATGTACGAAACTATGTAGGAAGCAATTGGAGCACAAATTAACATATTTTCGTGATTCATTTTAGCTCATAGGATGCCGAATAGGTAAATGAATAACTTTTACCTTCTAGGCATAACATGCAAACTTGTACAGTACGAGTATTAATGATATTCTCGTCTCTTTTATTATAAAATGTAAATTTACAATTTATGCACAATACAGATGTTCTAATCTCATAAAAGAAAAAGTATCGTTCGGCTCCTTTTTTTAATAGTTGAATATAGTGTATATTATAGTTATGAATAAAAATCGCCTTATTTTGTAGAATTTACTTATTTTAAACATTATATTAAACAATATTAAAACTAGGAATTAAAATCTGGCAAAATCAACTTTTACTTTTGATATTTTATCTGGTCCAGTCTTGAAATTGCCTAATTTGTTACAGAGTTGAGATGGTCATAATTTTTTAAAATAATTGGCCCATTTCAACATTATTAATAAGTAAGAAATGATTATTTTAATTATCTTTTTAATTGAGAAAAAGCTCCTAACTTAATTGGGAAAAGTGGTGGTCGAGACTAATTTTGATTTGGTCTAGAGTGCTGATTCTTGCAGTAATGATGCGCCCAATGATGACGGGTTTTGTGTCATAGCAACCATTTTACTGCTAAAGTAAACTTAGCTCCCAATAAATGGATATTTAAATTATAAAAGGCTTCTTACGAGTTAGTGTACATACACGATATTTATAGCATCATTTTGATAAGACTTCAAATTTTGTGATAATGACATTATAGAAATGTAAACATGATACGACTTATTCAAAAACTCATATAAAACTTAGATTCAAATTTCAATAAAGATTTCATCGCAAAATTCTAAATCACATCAAAATTAGTATGAAGTTTACAATTATAACAAATATATAATTAATATTCGATTCATTTTACTATTATTAATAATTTGAATAAAAATGAATTTAGTTTGAATTATTATTTATTTATTATAAATATTGATTATGATTTTTAACCTAATTGTTTACATGAAAAAAGTAAGTTTATATTTTATAGATTATTCATTAATCACTTTATTTTAATTTGTGGAAAATTGCATGGAATCCCCGGGTATTTGGAATCTCAACAAATAGTTGGTTTTATTTTGGAAAATTAGGTCGAAAGTTGTTATTATAATCCGGCTATTCGTTAAAATTTGTAAAAGTTAAGGTCCAAACTGTATTAACTGTAGACTTGCTTCTTCGGTTTATAGCACAAAAAATAAAAGTTTTAACTTTAAGTTGTCAAAAATGGTCCATTGTAGCAATAATTGGATCTGCTTTTTGACATATACTACAGAAGATACAAACTGCAAAGTATATAATACTGTATAATACCAGGGTTGTTGCTGTTCTATCAATATAATAATATTGTCAGAAAAAATTGATTATCAATTTTTTGAATACATGTTAAGCCTTTTCAACTGTTATGCCTAATCACTTAAACTAACTCAATTAAACTCAAACTTTATAGAAAAATGCAATCTTAATCCATTATATCAAACATAGTTTGATGGTAAACCTAGTTGATTCTTGGAAGTTCTTAGTTGAACAATGCCCTAATATTCTATCATAGAATACGTGACCAGTGATGGAGTAATGGCATCAAACCTGTTAAACTAAGCTAAAGTATGAGCCAATGATTCTATTAAAAAAAATTGCTTCATAAAAATACAGCAAAACTTTCATGTCTTATCGTAAAAATAGACTTATTTCTATGTTTATTTTCGATTGATTTGATTTAGTAAAAAATGATATAAGAATTACGCAAATACATTGTTCGTAAGTTATACTCGTCGTTTTTTAGCTATGGTTCATTTTGGATTATTTGATGAAAAAATTTTCAAATGAGAGATGTTTGTAATACAAACTTTGTATTTAATTTTTCTCCTTTTCCGAATGAAGTTTTTTAATTATTATACATATTTAATAAGGATTTAAATAATAAATAATTTATTACTTCAAATAAACATAAATAAAAATTTAATTTGAAATTTGAACGTTTTAAAAATAAAAAAGAGATCTCATTCATTATTACCAAATAAACATAAGGTTACTCTGAAATAATATTTATAGCGTCTCACAAAAAATTGTTGATAGAAGATTTATTTGTCATTTTGGTGGCAAAATAACACTGATTTTTAAAGCCATTAAGTTAATCCTCGAGCAGCTGAAACAACTATGATATACTCAAGTAATAACTTTTCTAATGAAATCCGATCTAACAATTTATCCAACTATTGCCCTAAAATTGATTGATAAACTCATTTTAAGACAAACAATGATTACACATAAAGCAAATATTTAATAATATAGTTTTTGTAGAAATGTTGAGGAATATCTTTATTATGATTAAATATAATTTGAATTCAAATCTAATCAAAGTGAGTAAATATATATCTAATGCAACTCCTGTCAAGTCAGCTTTATCTAAAACTTAATCTATTCACTATATCTGAGGAAATAAGTTCAAGACTTTGCTCTAACTCAAGAATTTTTTGATACAAATGTCTATTTTATGAAAATAAGGAGAGGAAAATAATTCTTTAGAATAGAGAATATTAAATTCTGGAATAAACACATTTCGGTCCAAACTTTTTTTGCTGTAGAAATGAATGGAATGATTGAGTGAATTCGAAACTTTACAACTGATTAAACGAATTACTCTAATATATAGCATATTAGCATATATTAGCATTTAAGACATCGGAGTATTGCACAGAGTATTCAATGCAAGTTTCTTAAGTAAACTAAATTTTTTATTATTTATTAATATATAAATTCGAAAATTGAACAAAATATTGATAACTCAAATGTTGCCAAAAAGTTGCGATAAAGTTGATGAATTAAATTTATCATTTAAAATAGAAATATAATCGATCATGAATTTCAAAGTTAACAAATTGATAAAAGTAGAGCGGAGTAGGTTTTAAGATCGAAATCATCACAATATTGAATAAACATAAATAAACGATTAAACTGAACATTAAGGCGATTATAACAATATGGAATGTATTTGGATATAACAAAGTATATAACTTTGAGATTATAATTTAAAGTCTTATTAAACGAAAAGCTTCTACAAGTGATGACAACAAACTCTTTAGAGCTCAAGCGATATAAAACCTTATTAATTGATGATTGCAAACGATGTGATCTATAGACAGATCTGAATAAAATATATTTGTTATAAAAAGTAAATGCATTAAATTTTGACTGAGAAGAGAAATTTCTTATTTAAAGAGAAATCACTTTCTTATCAAAGAGTATAAAAGATTTTTATATGAATAGTTTTATAAATATATGAACTAATAAGAAATATTCAAAAGAAATGAACGCAAATACAAAATATCAATATTATGATAATTACTAAATAAATATTTCAATACATGAGTTCTTATTAATCAATGGTTGAGAAATAGAAAATTTTTTATTTCTAAATATAATATCAAAGTTATTCTAAACTCAACGAATAAAATAAATTCAAATTACATGTATTAACTTTGGAATCTTTGAAAATGCAAAATCTTTGAAACCAAATGAATTTTTAATATTTTGAAACTATTTATATTCTTATATTCATATATTTTAGTAAAGATTCATATATCTTGTATTTATTAAGATTACATATTTCAAAAAAGTATATATTTGTTATTTTAATTTATATTATACGGACTATAATTAATATTCATCAGATGTTAACTCAAGCCTTAAATAAGCGGAATATGATAAGGCAGTGATAGGTCACTCTGTTTTAATAGACTAACAAAACTCATATAACATTGAATTGGAGTTTTCGACAAAATGAAGAACTGGTGTGCGGTATTCCAGTTAAAAGTTTAAGACATTAAAGAGAACATGTCTTGCAAGAGAAAGCTATCTTAAATTCCGAATTTATTTGTTGTGCTAATTTGTTGGCTTCAGCCTTAGTAGAGAAGCACTACAGCACACATTTAGCTGTAGCTAACTTTGAGTCTAAAAGTGGATTTATATGTGTCTTTATGCAGAACTCTACGAGAAGTGATTCTTACCATTAAAGTTGATGCGATAAATTAACCGATGAGTTTATTCGATGGAGTGAAAGCTAGTCATCAAGCCCAATACATGGTTCTAACCATTGGACTCGATGATTAACTTACAATCCAAGGAATTTATCCATAAATGTTGATTTGTATATTTATTGAGGCCAAGAATCCAATAAAACTCAAGAATTATTGATGAGATTCTATAGTATTTGAATTAGTAATATCAGGGATTGACAGAAGGAATCATGTGCTGCACAACTTGTGAGTTATATAAGTTTAATGCTGTTGTGAAAGACTTTAATGATATACAGTTGTATTGAAACCGATTCCATAAAAGGAATTTATGATATAAGTATGCATTTCACACACCTTTAAAGATGTTGATGATGGATCGATGGCTGACATCCACCTGTAGGTATTACAAAGCCATGAGAATATGGCTCATCTTTAAGATTGAATGACTATTATAAGTTATGTTCTGTACTGGATCTGGACGGGCATTTCCTTTGAATCTGTTGGTCAATATGACACACAATGGAGTGGTCTCTACTTTTAAAGCTTAAGTTTTTGGAAGTGATGGCAGAGTGGCTCTACTATAAGAACATGAGGGCTTTCAGTGTCACTGTGAAAATAAGTAGCATTACATTAGACTTGCCTTAAAATTGCATTCACAAAAAACGTGATATAATGGCAAAGGAATCAACGTATGTGCAGCCATGGATGTAAAGAGCAAGCTTTCTGGCTTCTTTGTATAAGTGTAAAGACGCGCCAAAGGGCTACATCTACTGCGTTATATCCCTATAACTTATAATTGGATTACATACGCTTTCTATTACTTTTTCTATATTATTGTATGTTTGGCTCTACCATAAACCACAAGAGTCTAAATGTGTACTGAATTACTTGTGTGATCGCATGTATGTTTCGTCTACCAAAGGCTGAACACTATTGCGATACTTCTTAGATGACTTACCGTATAATACGTAATGCTAGTATTGATATAGAGTATGTGGCATACTATGTGCTGCTCTTATAGTATCTCATATAATGTGTATATATATTTGGCATAAGCAATACTGTAGCCTACAATATGGATAGTTCAGTGCTTATCATTCTATTTCCTTGCAAGACATACCCTCATAAACGTTAAAGTGTTTCGATTATAAATCAATAAAATTGTTGCATATTTCAAACGAGAGTAGAATTTAGTCAAGTATTGTATCGCAAGAATAACAATCAGTTTGATAATAGAATGACAACTATCATGTCATGTGATGTGTTAGATCTCAGATATATTTTGTCATATTATATGATCTGATATTTAAGTTTTCCATAACAATAAAGTAAGCAATACTTCAAGAATGCTATTATCAGAGCTTAATTCATAATGAAAAAATCTAAAGAGTTATTTAGACTTCGTGGGTATCGAACCCGAACACTTGCATTCACACAGAGAAGATATTTATTTATATTTTATATCCGCCTATTATTTAGCACAATCGGGGAAACATTGAACGGGCGGAACGCAAGTGAAGAGTATTTTTTGACGTTCACAATCATCTTATGTTATATTTTATATTTGGTATTGGAGTGAATCACATGCATTGCTGTTTAGAGATGTGTACTTCACTTCATGCTCAGCTCCGCTCAGTTTAGCTCACTTTAAGGTATAGTACAGTCAGTACAGTTGGCAGACTTAAAATAGGAAAAATAGTGGTTTCTTTTTGTGCAGCAGTCGTCGCACTTCGATTTTCTTGCATTTGATGCCAGAAGAGAGCCATAACAAAGAGAGTGAGTTCGTGTTCGACGACATTTTGCGAAAATCGCTTTAGAAGTTTAAGAAGAGTAGAGTAAGTCACGCACACAAATGCATAAAACAAGTATATCTTAACTCTAATCTATTCTCCCCTAACGCTACCATCACTGCAACCAATTAACCATTTCTTATAAAGTTTTTGATCATCATTTGAAACACAATAAGTGCCACACATTGCATGATAAATGAATAAAGTGAACCTTTTATTGGATCCAAATTGCAAAATAGCAGAATACTGAAGATGCAATTGAGGAATATGGCTGTGGAGGACTCAGAGGGGAAGGGGTGGGGATTGCAACCAATAACTGACATGACTTGATGTTATAATAAAGTATGCAAATAAAAAGAAACAGAGATCCCAGAAATGCATTCACTTTTGTATAAACTTTTCAAAAAAGAACAATTGAAGATAAGTTGGAATGAGTAAACCAGACATATTTCAACAATGCATAACTGTCGTAGCAATGCTCAAAAAAACCGATCCAGTGATGTGATGTGATGTGCCTGCGCTACTGCAACATCTTATAACTGGTACCATATAATGTATACAGAATCTGTATAATACAGCACAGCACACATACAACTTATATATATATCTAGAGCCGAGCTTTTTAAATCACTATAATGTAATCTGAATAATACAGTGCCTGATGCATACATCCCACTGGATTTCAATATTAAAGCTGTTTATGTTGCTCTCTATGCTATTCATTATTTAACAGAATTCTGAGCAAAACAGACTATAAAGAATCGAAGCACAAAATGTTTCCAAATAATTATACTCAGTATAAGGTCTCTATTTTTTTAAAAAAGAAACATAAATGCTATTGAGTATTATTACGATGTAATAACAATTCTGGTATTTGAAATACTGTATAACTAATAGACACATTATTAATGCACTTAATACTAGTGTGTGATAGATATAACATTATTAAACATTACACAAAAGAAAATGAATCACATGAATCACGTTGCTCACATTTGCAAGTGTCTTGATATAAAACATAACATTTGTACGCATTTCCTCATACAGTACAACTCTATGTATGAAATCCTACTCTAATACTGTATAACATATGATAATTACTTATAAATGTAAAGCACAATAAGTATTATTACACATTCAAAGAATTGTCTTTTCAATGAAAATATTTGCAATTCTAAACGTTAAGATACGCTCTCATTAACGATAATTATTTTTGGTCACAAAACAATTATATTTTATTTGATAAGAAGCACCTGAAATGGAAACGAATAGTGAGAGTCAAACGCAGTTTAACTTCTAAAGTAATAGTTAAGTGAGAATATAAAGTCATTTGTGTAATACAGTAAAACCTCCGTAAATCGAACATAGGTTGGTTCCTGAAAACTTGTTCGATAAGAGAGGGTTCGATATACGGAGTTTTTACTGTATCAATGAAACAATGATCAATTATGGGCTTTACATAAATTAAAAACTACTCCACTCTTAATTGAACTGTAATTCTCAACATTTAGCAAAAGATTAAAATAAAAGTGTTTAAAAATAAAAAGTTCAAATCTGTTTTTAAGATAATTTCTAGCTAATGAAAACTAGCCTTTAATAGCTTTAATAATGATATACTGTATCTATAGAAATGTTTGTTTCAATGATTAGAAGCTTTTTCTCACACAATCTCTACAACAGGCTCTTCGATGCGTTCATTTCTTTGTGTAATAAAAGGCGAGTAAATAGATTTCAACAATGCTTCAAATCAAAAATCAAACACTAACTCTTTGAAAAAGAGATTCAAAGGTAAACACGGAATCGACAAATTTCACTTAAAATCATATTCATTCATTCATAAAGTTGAGGATTTAACAAATATTTTTTAAACTTATTAATAAAAAAAATCTTAAATAGCTTTAATTTAAAAACAATGTTAAGAGATGTACAGTACATATTATTCAATTTCAGTGTCATAAATATTATTGAATGAGACATTTCTATGAATAAATTATTGAATTTATTGATCAAAATACTGACTATTATATAGAAAAATAAAAATATCAAACAAGCTATTCGTTTCTGAAATTAAATGTAATGGTATTATTGACTTAAAAACACTAATGAATGAAACTAATCTCCTTTTTCTTGAATTATCAATCGATTTTAGATTAGCTTTAAAGGGGAATATTCTTAGAAGCAGAAGAAGGAGAAAAATTCAAACATTTAATTCTTATCATTTATGTTCATTTTTTAAATTAAAGATTTTGCTTTTAAACTTTGTATAACGAGTTTTTTTACCAACTATTATAATATTCAAATGTTAACCAATAAAATATGGTTCTAATTAAGTAGTAGTTTTAGTCAAATACAGCAAATGAATCAATTAATTTTTCTTATTGAGATAACTATCTATAAATAATTTCATAATACTATACAAATAAGTCAATTATTAGTACCAGTAATCTGTTTTAACAGCACTAATGTATTACTGAATAGGCTTTTCTCAACTTAACCACATTTGGCTAAATCCACAATGCCTTCAATGATTTATTGTGAGCCAAAATATTGAGAAAATATTTTTTATGGCAAAATTTGCAAAGAAAATGTTGTGAGTTTAAGATATTTACATTATACACATTATATACACATTATAAACATATTTCTATTTTAAAAAATTTAATATATTTTACAACAAAGAAATTTGAATTTTTTAATTCGTCAGTTTATTTAAAAATATTAACAAACTAAACACCAGTGCCGTAGCTAGCTATGGGGCCAGGGGGCCATGGCCCCCCCAGAATTTTTTGTCAATTTAAGTGTAGATCTGTGGAGTATAGTGCTTTATACACAGCTCTGCATAATAAACATGTGTTGGCCCCCCAGACCTAAAATCCTGGCTACGGCACTGCTAAACACTCAAAAATTTAGAGATTAATTATACGTTTGCAATGTCTTGTTGTAATTAGCAATATAACAATTTAATATATTTAACATTATAGGTTATATTAAGTACTGTATATATAATATTAACATTATTCCTGCTTAGAAATTAAAATAAAAGATTAAGTATTTATGATTAATTGCTACTCAGTTTTCAAGTTTGTTATTTAAATAGCTTTATTGAACGACTAAATTAAAGCACAATAAGATTTTCAAAAATTCCATCAAAGCTTCTAATTTTCTTGAAAGTTTAGTTAATAATAATAATAATAATAATAAGTAAAGAATTTCTAGAATGTTAAGTATGTCAAAAATACAGTATGTATCAATTGAACAGTATTTGGATTTGTTTCAGAGGAAAGTCTAGTTGAGCATTGATAAGAATTCCTCGATTTAGTTTATGCTGCTTTGAAATTGTGAGCTTCAGTAGAACTCCAATTATTAATTTCATTTCTCAATCTTTAGAATTGAAAACTTGTAGTAATATTATCTGAATTCTTGCTCCGAGTATTCGCTTACAAAGCTTTGAATCAATGCAAGAAAGTGTACTATCGGGCGGAAAAAGAGTGACATTGAAAAATGTAGTTCTCTTTGATGAAACTTTTATGGTTTTATTACTAGCAAAAGAGGAAAAATATAGTTATATTTATGTTACTATTACTGTAATAGTTTCGAATAAACTCAGATTTAAAAATAGCTGAATGTAGTTTAAAAACCCAATTTGCAATCCATTTCCTTGAAAAAAATATTGGTATTAAAAAAATAATATGTATTATAAAATTCTGATATCTGAAGTTCACTTTGGTATATCATATAAAACAATCATAGATATCACTATATATTATTTTAATCTAATTGTTTATTCAATATATCCAAAACTTAATTCTGTATGAATTATAGGAAAACAAACAAAAAGATCGTTTAAATA
The DNA here is from genome assembly GCA_033995675.1 of Nothrus silvestris. Lineage (NCBI taxonomy): Eukaryota > Metazoa > Arthropoda > Arachnida > Sarcoptiformes > Nothridae > Nothrus > Nothrus silvestris. Next base: position 12,687 of record JAUJYU010000162.1, read on the forward strand.
CTAAATGATGTTTACCTACAATTTTATAGTAAAAGAAAGCATTACAAAAAGCAGTTAACAAAAAAAATTATTTGATACAATATTTTCATATTTGAATAATTTATTGGCACAACTTTGAGAATGGGCTTCTATTAGCACTTTTATATTTATTAAGCTCTTAAAAAACATATTTGAATAATAACTTAAATTTTCTACAATAAATTTGATATTTGAAAACTTTAAAATATGCTATTTTTGAATTATTGATTAATAAAATAATTGTAATATAATTTTATTTATTATATATTTATAGATTTATTTAAAACACGATTAAGATTTTTAAGTTAATAATCAAATTAGATCAAAGACCTTATTAGATAAATACAGATATTTATTGATTACATAAATATCAATAATACCTGAATATAGTACAGTGTCGGTAATAATGATTTTCGCCCTATTCAGAGCCTAAACCATAAAAGAAAAAGTAAAACGGACTTCAAATTTGGATTCAGCGTTGAAAAATACGTTAAAAAAGTCTACTTAAATAATCAGTTTAAGGAATTCGAAAGGAATGTCTCTAATTTAAATTTAAAACAATGCGCTCGTTCTTAATAATACAAAAGCCTGCAACAATAATCCCCCCTTATGGAACAAACTATATATATATATATAACATAACTTTAATTTAATGAGATTTCTATTTAATTATTTTTCTATTAAGATTATTTTATTACAATATTATGAATTATATAAAAAGATTAAAAGATTTAAAATTAAATATCTTTTCTTAACAGCAAATGAAGGATCAAATTATGCTTTGAGAGGAACTAAAGGAACTCTATGGGAGGGAGGGATTAGAGTTCCAGCTTTTGTTTGGAGTCCACTTTTAAATAATTCTGGACATGTGTCAAACATAAAAATTCAAGTCATGGATATATTTCCTACTATTTTAGAAGCTGTTAATGACAGACATTTAGAAATAATTAATAGTAGTTTAGATGGCATTCCGTTTTGAAAAATGTTATCCAATAGAGAGTATCTATAACCTAGAAATTTATTGCTTAATATCGATCACGTTTGGAATAATTGTGCGATAATTTATGATAATTGGAAACTAATTCAGGAAACTGTTCCACAAAGTGCTTCTTTGAAAGCTTCGGTTTGGTCTCCGAGTTATGAGAGCTCTGATTATGAAAATGAAACTCTGGTAAAACAGATGAAAGACGAAAGAATTAATTCTAAAGTTTTATCAAAACTAAACAGAACTCCAAATTATGATTTGTTTAAAGAAACAGTCATTGAATGTGGAATTGATAATAAAATAAATGCCAACAAATGTGATTTACATAAAGAGTTATGTCTTTATGACATCAAATCTGATTCGTGTGAATACAATAATGTGGCGAAAGAATATCCACAAATAGTCAAAAAGTTGTGATTAATAATAATTTAATATAACGCGACAGCAGTTAAAGCATTGAGTTTAACACATTTGGAGTCAAATGCAAATCTTATTTTCCATAACAATACTTGGAATGTTTGGATTCATGAGATTTAAATAATTAAAATATTAATACAAATGATATACTGTAGTTGTAATTAATAAATAATATTATTAATAATAACATATACTCTAGAAAAATAATTTCATATGCATATACTAAGGAAATTAATAAGTTCACAAAATTTTATTAATTTTGACTTCAAAATTAATAAAATTTTGTGAACTTATTAATGTTGTGACATGTTAAACACTATCTTATTCAATATGATTAGAAAGTTTTCAGTAAATTCTGATTTTCTGATAATTTCATATAAAAAATTTATAATTGAATGTACCCCTAATTTTAAAAAGATAAACCTTTAAAAACTTGTAAGAGAAATAAACTTATTTCAAGTTTTAGCGAATAGGTTTACATCTGTCGGTAAAAATATCTCGAGATATGAAATTTCACATTAATACTGTATTTATATCCACTTATTTGATAAGAATTAAGATAGAATAACATTATTAAAAATTAAACGACTAATTGAATATAAATTAAACAAATAATAATAATAGAATAAGTTTTACTTATTATTCCGATTCTGAACTATTTTGAGTGTTGCACAGCTTTAACTGTTTTGATGACTGCTCTTTATTGTTCGATTCAAATAGATGTTTCAGTACAAAAGCAGAATCAGTGTTTAGTTTAAAGTAATTTAAAATATCTTTTGCATAAAATTGTTTTCTTACAACACACGAATTTTTGTATCTTAAACATGTACTGCAATATAGCATACACTTCATGAAAGGTATGCTATTAATATATTGCAATACATGTTTAAGATATGCAACCGACTTTACATAACATGAAACATTTATATCAATGAAAGTCTTTCATTAATAGATAATAAATGAATTAATTTTTGCATTAAGTATTACTATAACAAAGATAATGCAAGAGTACAGTACATTAGTTAGAAATGTTGCGATTATAAATGATACGAGAAGCTTCAAATGCTCCGAGCCTCAGCCTAACAAGCTAATACTCAAATTTTCTAGAGCTTGATTAAAATACGCAGAGCATGAACCAGAGCCTGAACTCGAGCCTTGGCTAGTCTGAGCATTTGCCTACGTAAATATTGAATGAAAATCGTTATACTTATAAGACTTAATACAAATAAATAATTTAATGCTTTAATTTTATAAGATATCTCATTATTCAAAAGACAAAATTATTATAACTTTATTTGTTAAAATAAACAAAATTTATAATTAAAATTTTTTTATCCCTATTATGTATGTATTAATCTGAGTCCTTATAAAAAATTGCCTCAAATAATAACTAAAACTCTTTCAAACTATTGCATCAAATAGTAGCTAGAATTGTAAAAAAAATCGTATTATTAATTACTTATTTATTGATAGTAAGAATTGTTTATTTCACAGTTTGCTAAACAAAAAAGAATTCAAAATATCAAATTTCTTACTATTTTTATATACAGGCTTTTGAGGCTCAATGTCTGATCATAAAGTTTGAGTCAAGCATGAGCTTAGGTTCAAAGTCTCACAGTCTGAGTATAACCCTACTGATACTAGTCACTAATTCCGAGAGCCTGAGTCTAAAGCCGAGGCTCAGCCTAGGATAGCCTAAGCGTACTATTTTAATTCATAAGCGATTGGAGCTTTAGTTATATATAAATTTTTAAAGTATTTCAAGTAATATAATTAGTACTTTAGTTTCATAGTTTAAATTTCAAAAGTGAGGACATCTTATAATTGAAATAATACTGAAGTGAAATGAATAAAATACATACTATATATAGTCGTTAAAAAAACTTCGGGATTGGTGTTTCGGCTATAACTGAAAATGAAAAAAATTAACTGTGAATTTTGAAAAATTAATACCTATTTATATCAATTTGGAATAATTTTTGTAATATAAATCCTAAATTAAAGATATCAGCTCTAGTATCATAAATCGATGAATTGAGTACTTCAGGAGCCGCATAATTCGCATTTCCTTTGTCTTCAGTGTGTTGTTGACCTTTATATTTAACAAGCATGCTAAGCTATTAATGCTATTACAATGCTATTAATATTTGTCTTCTTATTTAATATTATAAATATATTATATGGGGTTAAATCTCTGTGAATTATTAGCGGTTCTCTTGTATGTAAATATAAGATACCTTCGAGAATTTGAATAAAAATTTTATAACAGATATAATAACCAAATAATGTTAAGCATTCATCATCAAAGAGCTGAACATCATTTTTAATCTCTTCTATTAAATCATTCAAAGTTTTGTCGCATAATTCTATTTGAATATAAACATATAGTTTAAAAGGTTTTTGTGCTGCAATGTTTATGTTATTTGTAATTTCAATTTCATTTTCAAACCATAAGTCATAAGTCTTAATTACTTTTTCAGTCTATAATCCTTTAATAATAGAAAAGTTTTCCAATTCTTCAAAATGGTTTCATTAGAATAATTATTTTATTCGCTAAAATTTAATTCAATTCTTTTTATAGCAAATTTTGCTTCTTCCTTATAACGATTTAATTGTTTCACTTCAAATACTGTCCCATAACTTCCTCCTCCAATTTCTTTACGATCGAAAAATTCTTTTTCATAAAATTCTTGTCTAATGAAATTGTCATTAAATTTACTTAACTTTCCTTCTATTGTATTTAGGGTTTTACATTTCCCAAAAATTTCCGATAGATTCCGGGAATATCGCCATCGCCGGGATTATCACCTTTATCGCCTCA